>LQNK01001564.1:0-37987 GCA_001586405.1 Phoebis sennae | reverse complement strand
AATTTTGTCATATATGTATTTATATTTAGTTTTCTTGTGATCCATATTTATTATTTTTAAAAGAAACTTGGGTCAATAAATTATTATTAAAGTCCAAAAAAATATTTTCAAGCAATGTTAATGTATTATCTTATATTTAGGGGCTTATTCATAGGTCATACATTTTTGCGTTCTATACCAATAATAAGCGCTAAAGAAAGTTGTAAAGAAACAATAGTAATTTGTATGGATTATATTGCTCTATTAGAGACGGGACGAACGGCAACAAAAGCTTTGGATGTTATTAAAGGCAGTACCGTTACTTTAATATGTCGCTTTTGGTAAACCCTTAATAAATGTAATTCAGTATAGACTTATTTAATACTGGGTCCTTTTTTAGAAAGTAATAATTAAAGTTTGGAAAAGTTAAAAAATTATATGAAAATTCCAACATTTTTTATTATTCATGTTTGAATTTTTTTATTATAAGGTACGAAAGCACAGTGAACTTTAACTTCTTACTTTTATAATCCAATGATTTTTCTTTAAAATCTCGATAATTTTTTTGATCCGATTCTCGAATCGAACCTCGGATACCATTCAACTCTATCTTTATCTACAAAACTAACGTAGTTGCAAATATTAATCACTAGCGACCCGCCCCGGCTTCGCACGGGTTTAATGGATGATATTATACATAAAAACCTTCCTCATGAGTTACTCTATCTATTAAAAAAAACCGCATCAAAATCCGTTGCGTAGTTTTAAAGATTTGAGCGTTCATAGGGACATACAACATGACACATGACAGAAAAAGCGACTTTGTTTTATACTATGTAGTGATACAGGACTAGGCGCCAACTTTATGACATCAGACTAAAAAATCACGTAATTTTTCCAATAGCGTCAGGCTCGGAATTTCACTAATCCTATGTGTAGAGATCATAGTTAGTTTTTTTTTTTATATTTCAGCAGGCAAGCGGAGCATGCGGTTCACCTGATGTTAAGTGAGTGAGCACAGCCAATGAACATCTACAACATCAAAGCTTTGCCGACTTGAAGGAATTGGAGGGTATAAGGAGAGGATTGATGATGGGAATTCGGAAAAGAGTACAGAGGATGGGAGAGGAGTGGGATGGCAATACAAGCTTACCGTATCAAACACAATGCAATTAGTGCTTCACAGTCACAGCGATCTTCTGCTAGAAGGTGGTAAATTCGCCGTTGCGAGCTTGGCGCAAACGATCTTAGCTCTCACTCTTTTATTGCTGAACATGTTTTGCAGCAGAATTACTCTCTGTCGCCTCTTACGATACCCACGGCTAGAAGTGTGGTGGCAACATACTCTTTGTTCCTTTTTTAAAAACATATGCGTAAATAATGAATATGACATAAATAAATTTTACAAGGAAAATATTCAATGAAAAATATTTTACAGTGAAGGAAATACTAATTTTCAAACAATTACTTGGCACTATAGAAAAAGGGGTGAAAAAGTATATCAAGATATCAATGAAAAGTCAATAAATTATCTACCTATAATGAATACAAGTGAAAATTATCGCGATATTTTAAACATAGAAAATTTTAGTGACAGCAATTCAGGGATATATATCTGTAAATATATTGACGTTTACTATGAGGGAATATTTGTTTATGTTTTAGATGGTAAGTAATAAAACTACTGACGTGGTAAAGGGCTGTGATAAAAGATTTTAAAATGCTTATTTTGCTCTCGAATTTAATTAAAATTAACCCTTTGCCCCACTTGGCGAAAACCCTGAGAAGAGACTTAACCAGTTGTTAAGATTATTGAGGAAAATAAATTGCTACAAATATTTATTTCTTTTTCAGAAGTTTTTAATTATTCGGTCCCGTCCAAGACAGGTTCAATGAAAGAATGGTACGATTATAAAAACAAATATTTAGATGCTATAAACTACAATTTGGAACATCCGACCGAAAATCCATTTAATTCGATTGCAAAATTTAGATTCTCCTTCAAAGTAGTAACTTCTTGGGGAAACTGGGGACGATGTGAGCCTTTAAATCGTTATAAGGGAGTTCGAAAAAAGACTGCAAAGTATTGGCTACATCCATATCTACTAAATCGTTTTCTGGTATATACTATATTAAATTACATTGTATTATATTTTTAAAATGAGTTTAATATAATTATATTTAATGAGTAGTTACATTTAAAATACCATAAAACTGTATGAGAATTTATAAAATATTTTAGAATACATCGGATCCATATAAGAATTTAACACATTTTTTTTGTGGGGAACCATATGATCTACCCTGCCGTTCCATAAAAGTGAGCGAATTGCTACCGGAAATCGGTGCAATAATACGATATATACCATACTTCGAGGTTTTAGAAGATTGTGACGTCCTAAAAGGTAAATTATATTACAAGGTTATAGATGGGATATTGTAAGTATAAAATATTCTTATGTCCTGTTCAGTTTAATAAAACTTATCTCAAATTTATAAAATTTATATACAGCTAGTAAGCTGATCCACACAACTCCGCTCCCGTAGCATAATGTTAAATATATTATAGTCTTTAAAATATAGCCTATGTTACTCGTGAATAATGTAGCTAATTCAATATTTCAGAATCTTCCCTGATTAAAAAGGAAACTTATAAATACACAATAGTAAAGTATATAGCCGAAAGCGGTCACATAACACTTCAATGTCCAGAAATAACGACTGAATCCCGAATAGAGTGGTACAAAGACGGTTATCTGTTAAATTCTACATTTCGGTTAGTATAAAATAAAAAAACCCGCGGTTTCACCCGGATATATCTCCCGTTCCCGTAGGATTTCCGGAATAAAATCTATCCTTTCACGGGTTTCAATCCATCTGTGCACAAAACTTCATTCAAATCGGTTCAGTTAAATAGACGAAGAAGAGACAGACATACAAAAGAGTTACTTTCACATTAAGAATATTAGTAAGGGTACTCTTTGTTCTAAATTATTATTGATAAGAAAATAGGACAGACTTTAAGTGTTTAAAATCATACCTGTTCAATCTTAAAGTCGTATGTAATTCTGAGCGCTAATGATTATTACTTGATTTAGATAGCTTTATCTGAAATGCATTAAAAGTGACAGAAACTATTAAAATTCAATGAGCGAGTATATCACATTCTTTTGACGGATAATTTTAAAACATGCTTGGCTGATCATTTAAAAATTCGTTTTTAGAAATAATTTAGGTCTAACTGAAGACGAGCCCCATATAACAATTGATTCACGACATTCTTTGTACATCCTTCATGCATCTAAAAGAGAAGAAGGCACATATGTATGCTTTTTGGATGGTCTGAGAAAACAAAGTTATAGAATTAAAGTCGTTTCAATGTCGAGACTTTTAAATCAAGGTACAAAATGTGTAGTTGTTTTTCATTAATTCATTTTCATTGAAACATGCATTGCCTTACTATTACACTTCTTTCAGAATTTCTTCGGTATTCAATATATTTAGCTTTTGTTCTAAGTTTGACGCTCATTTGCTATTGTACTGGAATCCTCGTCGCATGGCATAGAAGAGCATCGTTCCTTGATCCATTAAATCTTCATAATAATTAGTGTACAGAAAACAGTACTAATATATTCAAACTACAAACCAATTTCGCTTTCCCCACATTAATCATGTTGGTAATTAATATTTTCTCAGTCTTGATGATATTTCGTATCAATTATCCTCTATTATATCTTTATTAATTTTATCAGTTCGAGTCATTAGCGGTATTGACAGATAATAAAAATATATTAAGACAATTTATGATTATCTTTGTTCATTTTGTATCTATTCACAACAGCTGACAGATTGACAGTTGTCAGCTGTAATTCATGGTTACTACGTGTTGATTGCTAAATAGAAATACGATATAAATTGTAAATAATAAAAAATGGTTAATAATTTAAGTTAATTTTTAATACAAACTATTTGAAATGAATAACATATCGTTAGTGTTGTGGTGTTTGGTGGGAATGCTTGTATTTGAACAAGTGAACTGTAAGTTTTTATTATTACATATTACTCTGACACGGATATGTTTTCAAGGTAAAAAGAGAGTTGGAACGTAGAAAACGAAAACGAAATGTTTCGACTCACGTAATTGGAGTCACTGCTAATAAGCATCCATTGAAATTGTGAACTACATGATTAAGAATTAATCTATTATATTAATTTGGAATGCTATCATCTTTGTTACATTCAAATAATGTTTATGAATTTAAAAATATCATTCAAATATTATTATATGTTTCTTGTTTGAATTTCAGCTTTAAATAAACGGTGCATAAGATGTAGATCAAGAGGTGAACTTGGATCTTGTGGAGATCCATTCCCAATAAATGTGACAGAACCAGAAACTCAAATAGGAATACATATTGTGGCCTGCCCGTCAGGCTGGTGTGGCAAAATGATTGAAGGTACCACGGGTGCTTTCAGAACTGATGGTAAGTTTAAACATGTGGTATCTTGAATTAAAATTGGTAATGTGATTTTTTCAAGTGTTTCATATTCTACAAATATAAGGTTCTCATTTTAATACAGACACCATGGAGTGTTAAGAAAGCAAACACTAATTTATTCGGTTTTTGAACTCTTTAATTGTCTTAACTTTAATTATTCATAGCAAAAATAAAATTATACACAAAAGTCAACTATATTTTGGTATGTCAATGAAGATTAAGTCTTACATTTTATTAAAATAAAGTGTAAAATTATTTGATCATGCAATAGGCTTCTCTTTTTTCTTCAACTTAGATCTGCCATTGGACATGAATGACTCTTGATAATTATTCTTCTATTTTGTATTAAAAGTATTTTTTTTTAAGATTATGGTGCTGCTACTCAAAGGATGTGTCTGCAGAGATCACCAAGTGATGATGAAGAAAGATGTGCTTACACCATGTGGAATCACAGAAAAGTTTATATGTGTTTCTGCAATGGAGACCTATGTAATTCAGCAGTGAAAGTAACCTCTGTACGTCATACTATTTTAATAAGTGTGCTTGCTTGTGCATTTTCATATTTTTATACAAGTATTTAGTTACTACTGTTGTAATATATGGACAAATTTGAATCTCATGAGGTATTTTGCCTCAAGAAATAAGGATGATAACAAAATTACATTCCTTTCTCTCTATAACAATTTTTGTATTTGTATGGCTAAAATGTTGCAAGTATATACCAACATAGAAATATTTGTTACTTTAGAATTATTGTACCTCAAAAAATAATTGTGATATATTATACAACTGTACTTAATTACTATTTAAGATGTTAATAAACATACAAGTTTCTAATTGATTATTGATGAATCATATTGTTATATTAAATTCTCATTAGACTTTTGATATCAAATTTATTGATATGATATTTAACTTTGACTTTATTGATAAAATTTTCTTGTAAGTCACACAATTCCGTCCCATAATTTGTGATGCAAAATGTAAATTATATTTTATGTACATAAATGTTTTTTTGAACTTATATTGTAAGCCCTAGAATAATAATAAGTTTTCATACTCATTTACCACTGCCCTATATTAAAATGATGTTAAGAATTTATTGTATGCATAAATAAAAGAGTTCGATATGTATTTTCGAAATTGTTTAATTTTATTTCCCTTTAGTAGAATAGGCTAGGTGATTATTTTTTTGATTATTTGGAATTGACGCACCATACTTGAAGTCTTATACTTCATACCTAACATTTGTACAAAATATATTTTTGTACAATATTTAATAATAATGTTTAACATATTATGCTGTTTTAATTTTAATTTATACTTACCAACATTGAGATTTGTATATATCAACACTAAAACCCTAATTTCTAAGCGTCTTAATTGTATGTGATAATACTTTTGAGACCACAGATTAGTTATTTGTAGCTAGCAAATTGTGAAGCTTAGAGCCATAGGTGAGAGTGGTTGATATGATATACATATATAAAAATCAATCTCATTTATTCCAGCTACATCCACTACAAGGTATATGGGTGGAGTTTTGTACAAGACATTCCTTTATTTTTTAATAAGGCAAACTGTATTGGAAGAATTCCGAATTATAAAAAAAAACAAATTTTCATAGACGCGTTATAATTGCCTCTATGAGTATGGTGATATCCACAGTGATATCATAGTTTTCTTTTCATTTGATTTATCAATTATGTTAGAGAGATTTCATTCTTAAAATCGACACTCCAATCGGTACCTACAATAAAAGAATGTAATTAAAAAAAATAGTCGGTTCGATTCCCAAGTGTGTCAAGCGAATTTTCGAAAACTTTTGAATGTAGTTTTCTCTGTTTTCGATAATAAGGGAGTGGTTTTTTCTTTTGTTGAGTAAAATATTCTAGCTACAATATTAAGAGAACTTTCCCTTTCCTGTTCATTACTAAATTCCACCGTGTATTATAGAATTTAAAGCATAGAACGACGACGAAGTAAAAGACGATTTATCAAATTGAGGTATTTATTTTTATTATATTTATTTGTAGTTATCACCAGAAAATCAACACATTTTCCAAAACACATGGTTCTCAATTTTCTTCCTCCAATAATTTTATAAAGACCCTATTTCTTTACATTCTGTTATAAGGCCAATTTTGTCGTATGCTGCCAATCCTATTCGGTTCCAAGTTGTTTTTCAAGCGTAATTCTTGGTTTGCCAAAAGAGATGTTATATGAGGTATGTCGTGAAAATATAATTCACCGTGCTGTCTTGCTTTTTCAATTGCGGCTATAGCTTCGGAGCCTTGTAAAAGGTACGGATCAATTGTATTATGGGATTCTGAAAAAAATAATACAATTATCGCATTATAACGAAAAATGTACTTACTACAGTCGGATCGAGGAGGAGGAGAAATAATTGTATCAAGCCAATTGTTTCTCTACTTAGAGAGTTGATATTTAAGTGAATACAACGTTCTATAAGATATTTCAAAATAACTACTGATTTTATAGATTTACCTCCTGTAAGTATCTATTACCTTCATAGGTAGGTAATAAGTACTTACAGAACAGACGGTAAATATAGATTATATACCTTTAGATTTTACAACTCTATCCTACGAATATTATAAATGCGAAAGTTTGGAAGGATGGATGTATGTTTGTTTGTTACTCTTTCACGCAAAAACTGCATAACCGATTATGATGAAACCTGGAATACATATAGGTAAGGGTTCAGAATATCATAAGGACTACTTTTAATCCCGGAGTTTTTTTATGTTATAGCAGGCAAGTGGGTCATGCGGTTCACTTGATATTAAGTGATTGACCGCAACTCATGAACATTTACAAAATTAAGATGCCTTGCCGGCTTAAATTTGCATGGTGATGCTATTTTATAATACCTTCTCCGTTAAGCCCAGGGTTCATGTAGTCGGCAGTGTTGGACCGTCGTTTTATATCAAAGCCAGGCGGTTTCAAGGGCGGTAGAAATAACCCGACTGGCCATAGGGACTCAGGGTCGGGAGAATCCACCTTGTATGGAGATGGGGGTAGCACAGGAATTGTTTCTGAAATAATGGGTTTTGTTTAATGTTTAGGATTGGTGCTTAACTGATGATGAGGCAAAGCCTTAATGAGTTCTCGTTAATGTGTTGTTCATTAGTAATTTATTATCATTATTTTAACGACGTTCTTAATGAAGCCAATTTAATTGAAAGTATGTTTAATAGAATAGAATAGAATAGAAAGAATAGAAAATATTTTTATTCATGTAAACTTTTACAAAGTACTTATGAATACATAGTCATTTTTTTATTGATTACTATAAAAGATACAATGTTCATAGATCCTATCTATAGCCCTGGTTACAAAAGAATATGGGGTAAGGTATACTACTTATTTGTGATAGATTAGAAGTCTGGAGTTACAGTAACAGTAAAGTGCTGTACAAAACCTGCGCTGTGGAGTGCATACTGCCACGGTGATAACCTGGGGCGGGTTTGTTCTTCAGCGTTGAACGGAATTAGCGGCTTATGTCGAGGATAGCCGCTGTACTGAGCCTGTGTCACCTGGGGCTCTAAATAAGTATAAAATAAGAGTAAGGAGTTGCTAAAAGCGACACACAAAGACATCCCTATTATGGATATGAGACAATCCAGAATCATAATAAGTGTAAACACTTTTAAAAATTAGTAAATCGCATTTTAAATATGTTATCTGTCTTTAATAAGGATTAAATAATAAATATTCTGGGAGACTTGACACTCCGCCATCTAGTCCCAAACTCAGCAAAGCTATTGTACTATGAAAACTAGTTAATTGATACTTGATAGACATACTTAAACATACTTTTTTGTAAATACATACATATTGTAGATAGATAAACACCCAGACAGAAGGAAATTACAATGTTCACATAATAATTTTCTATTCTTAGGGATCGAACCTACACCCTTCGGCGCCATAGACCATTGCCACATCCACTGCGCTAATCGGGTCGTCAAATCGTATTTATTTATCGTCTTTAGGTTTATATTTTTAAGAACTTTACACACAAATAATGACTATGAAAGGAATAAAATACAAACTGCGCAGATCTCTTATAGGTGGTCGGCGCGTAAAACGCTGCAGACTTCGCCTCTCCAAAACGGGGAGAGGGTCGCCGACACCATGCGCGTAGCTGTGTGCGGGGGTGGTGACACGCACGTGGGACACGAACTGAGTGCCTGCGACCGCCTTGCAAGAGATGTGGCAGAGGAATAACACGGTCGCGACTATTTGGGATTTCTGCAAAACAAACTTTTTATCATGTACAGATAAATCAATTTAATACATTATAAATAACATTCATATATTAAAAAGTCTATTTTTGTGTTTATTGTCATTCGGATATGATAAAATAAATAAATAAAAAATAAAAATGCGTTTATTGTTATAAACATATTAAAAAAATAAATATTATAGGTAACATTAAAATTGCTTAACAAAAGGAAATGGCTCAGCATTTCCTTCTTGGCGGATCAGTGCCAGACACAGCTGTTTTTCAGCCTCTTCTGAACCCTTAAGATGTTAGGCGGGAGCCGTGTCATCAAGGGCTTAACACAGTACAAAAATTAAAATTAAAAATACAACTTAGTATTTACCCTACAAACTAATTGTAACAATTAAAAAAAAGTTTGCTGGAAAAAATAAGTTCTATAACTTTACCCAGCCATTGAAAATATCAAAATTAAGGACAGGACGATAGGAGAGTAAACAAAAAGTATGGTTGGCTAACTGAGTGTTTCTCACGAAATAAACTTATTATTTAAATTAGACCGCAATAGGCTAAATTATGATGCACTAGATTATCAGCTGTCTTTCGTAAATTACGTTTAGAGCATAGTAACGTAATAATTGAAGTTATTCTGCTAGGTTTACAAAACTATAACGTGTACAACTTTTTATAAATGTGTTACCAAGGAGTAACTTTTTCCTATAAAAGGTAATGTGGTTAGGGTCTTAATCTTTTTGGATCATCATTAACTGTAGCCATGTTCCCATCTTGATATTTGAAGTTCCTCCTTGTATGGAACTTTAAGATGTTACAAATTAATGAGATATATTACTGTTTCGAAACTGTTCCTTTAATAGGATGTACGCTTAATGGAGATGAGATTTGTGTATTGCGATTTGCGAATATTATCGACGAACATTTTTTAAATTTAAATTCGATAAGTAGTGAGCTGTAAGGAATTTTTTTAGGAAGTTTGTAAAGGCGATAATATTTTTTATTCTTGCACTTCTCTTAAATTGTTATTAAAATCAGCATTGATGTACGGTTTGGCAATAGCCATAAGAAGTTTTATTGAAATTCGATCGCAATTCAATTTGTAAAGAGCTTCTTATACGTTATTACTTATTATACATATAACCTATATATACTAAGTTTATTTCATTTTATGTGAGGTACTTACTAACGAAGCGATACTTAGGAATTAAGACATAAGACATAAAACGTATGACCTATACGTTTTACTTATAGTATCTATAACATAGAGGTTGCAACACAATAGAAGTGCATTTGTTTCAATTGGACTCGACCAATGACAAAATGAAAAGCTCTCCTCTCTCCTCTCTTCTCTATAATAATCTTAATCTGACCTTGCATTCCATACAAGTTTTAAACCTACTATTATATCTTTTCTGAGTACTTACTTACTAACGAAGTGTGAATATGTGATATCATGCATAGTTTTAGGCAAGTATATTTCTGTTATAATTAGTACATGAATTAAAATAAACATTGAATAACTAATGATACAACCTAAGAAACAACAAGAAAGATTATTTATTAATTTTATTTTCACAATAAAACATCGTATAAATGTTAGTAATGAACCAAATACGGAAATCATCTCCATTACAATAATTTACATAAAATTTTAGTATCGTTTTGTTTAAACTGCATAATCACGTTCCTTTTTTTGTATTGAAAATTAAAATATGTTTGGCTTGATTTCACGAAGTTGTACATGTTATCAATATTTTAGTACTTATTTGGAATTTGGAATGTAGCACTCAACGAAACGTACTTGCGTAGGTATATCTTAATTCAATACGTAATACATTCTAATTCTAACTACCTAACTCTAATATTATAAATGCGTATGTAAGTCTGTGTCTTCTTCACGCCTAAATTACTATACTGATTCGGATGAAACTTTGTACAACAAAGATTGTTTGAAACCTTTGAAAGGATATAGGGCAGTTTTTATCCCGGGAACTCTCCCCGGATTCCCTCGGGACCGGGAGATATACCGGGGTGAAACCACAGGGCTCAGATACTATGTAATATTGATTTATATTGCATATATTTCATAAGCTGCTAAAATTTGCAAAGGGTCTGTGGAGTTAGATAGTAAGTATAAAATAAAAATATTATTCTTAATTTTGTTTTTCGTAGATCAAATAATTATAATTTAAGACCAAATAAAAAAATAGTCAACTAGCCTATTATTACAGAGTAAAAATCTTCTAGGATGTTCTCTGTCTGAAGTAAACAAATCTAATTAATGACCATGTCTTGTGACAAAACTTTATTTAGACTATGACTTCATGATCACGTAAGAAAATGTGAAGGTAACTCTCCAACCATGAAGCGTTTAAATTAAAATTGCGCTCATAGATCATGAAAAAATCGTCTCCCTACGTATATGGCTTCTAAATACATACATATAGGGCACATTATGAAACGAATGATTGCATATAAATAATGAGACAATCATATTATAAGATATCCATAACTAGCTTCCTTTCTCAAATAAAGTAATTAAGTAATTATCTAACACAAAATTACCTTTAGACACAAATCAAAGTCTTCACGGATATTTATTTATATCTATATAGTTATATACATATTTATAATAAATACGTTTTACATCCATATTGAATAATTACAATAATATCGGTAGTCAAAATATCGGTAGTGAATTAGTAGGAATGCGCGTGATTGTAATCAAAAATCTAATTACGATAAAACCTTGATTTCATTTTTTATTTGATGTGAAGACGCGTTATTTTAATTGGAGTATTTGCTATTTAACCTTAGTATGGATAGGTCGTCACGATATAATGGTGGCATATATTAATCCGTGCAATTAATCAAGTTTTTGCGTATCAAATCGTGCCAAAATAGCTCAACATCCCATTTTCAATATCAATATTATCATATTATAAAAAATATTAAGACATCTGTTAATTGATAAAAAATTATAACGAACAATTTTCATGTCTGTTTCGTCAAAATATTTCCATCATTTAATTCTATAAGATGAAGCATGTAATTAAAGATCAACAATCAAGTTATCAATTGAGCGGTATTTGTTAACAAATAGCAACACAGCTTCCAAACGTGACTCCAGGTAAAGCTCTAATTATCGATGCCACGGACGTTTAACGATAAATTATTATTTCGCAATTTCGCTCTCAATACAGTGCATGCACTATAAGATCTTCGATATTGGTGCAATTGCGGTATATCGAGAAGAAAATATAGCACGAGTGTTCTTTGTCATGTCTTATAAACCGTCACGAGAACAAATCACGTTGAAGGACTCTAGGTTTTGTTGTGGTATTCAATTGTGGGTAGATACATATTGTACCTACTGATAGTTACTTTTTCAATTTAACGTTTGAATACCTCCGCCTACTTTCGACATCCATTCTTTAAAATCTAGGCCGAAGGATGCAACAGCCATACAACTTAGTTTAATAAATCAGTTTATTTGTTGAAACCATGTAAGTACGATATATGCAGTATGTTCCTGATCTGCAATTGTACTTATTCCAGATTTTTGGTCAATACGACTTTAGCTAGACGTTTCGATAGATAGAGCCAGGAGATAGGAATCATTGACAATTATTTTTGTTTAAATCTTTAAATTTACAAGTAATCATCTCTTTAATATATCTCTATAATCTATAAATATCTATATTATAATGAATACAGTAATTATAGGTATCGGTATATATAACATATATATAGATAGTTAGGTGCGTGTTTTGAATTTTCTATTTCCAACATCTTTTTTAACTAACAAAATATTTTTTATGCTTTCATAGATCTAAATTTGAATCGCAATGAAAATAATAACTATTTACATTAGTAACGAATTGTTAAATCGAGTATCCACTTGATGGCGGATGAATTTGAGTCATATTTAACTTGTATGTAACTACCTACAGTCGACAAGGTTCTATTCTATTTAATATCCGAATCCGCGCCTCTTAGGGTTCCTTTGTCATAAAGAAACTTTATAAGTAATATTTTTTTGGAACTCTTATCTTGGAAATATTTTAAAGCAGCTGTTTCAAGCGTTTTCACTCCTGAAGCATAATGTTATTTATCTTATAGCCTTCTTCGATAAATGGTTTACCATACACAAAAAGATTCTTCGGATTGAAGAGATTAGCGCAATGAAACAAACAAATTTCAGCCTTATATTATTAGCATAGATTCTTAACTTTCAGAAATCGTTTTACCTACGTTATGTACATGCAAAGGGGAAACAAGACCGAAAAGGGACCTCAGTGGAATGTATTTTGCGAGATCCCAAATTTCCCTCCAGGGACCTATTATAACATCGGCTTATTGTTATCATTAGTACATGTTTGTTGCATTGAGCAAAAATAAGATATAATAATAATAAGAGAACGCTCACAAATATATTATACTCCTCTGCTTGCTAATTCAAGTAACTAATGTTAAAATCTACGTTAAATGGTAAAGCTCACAAGTTGCAATAGCTTGAATTTATTATCGATTAGTCAATATTATATCGATGTAACTTCATTTGCACTGGCTTTACATGCTTTCGGTAAATACATTTGCATATAAATAGGTTTTCTTATAATTATAAATAAATAATATTAATCCTACTATCCATACATACATACATTTCATTCACTACTATATAGGGAAATTAGAAATATTTGTCATTTGAGAAATGATTCAAAACCTCTCAAAGTTCTCTTTTAGCCACAATCTTTATTGAAATTAATTAGAAATTAGCGTTCAGTGATTTCAAGATAAAAATAATTTATAAAATTTTAGATATTTTCAAAAATCAGAACAGAGGTACAAGTTCTAAATCCAGAACAAACAATTTTGGATCGGATCGTCTGTAGTTCAAAGAGTTATAAAATCGATACGACCAATATTGTCGTCTGAGTAACATCTGTCTCTATTTAAAAATAAAATAAAAATAAAAATACTTTTATTTCATAAAACAAAGGTTTTTACAATTAAAAAAATTAAAAATTAAAAATAATGTTAATAATAAACAATTATGGCAAAAGGCGATGACTCAGCATTCGTTTACTTTGTCATAAGACAAAACAATACTGTTTTTCAGTCACCCCTAGAAGTAGGAACTGAAAAATGAAGGAGAGAGAGAAATAGAAACAAAGAATTGAAAGAAAACTAAGATATAAACATGAGGAGGAACAGTTAAACAGAACAGACTATACAAAGAAAAATAGAGAGATTAGAAGTATATATACAAAAAGATGCTTAAGATTAAGTTAATCTTAATGTGTTGTTGTGTTTTGGTTACATATATGTTTACATGATGTATATTTGTGTGTGAATTTACGTGTACGGTTCATAAATGTGAGTATTATACGACACTTAGGTTACTTTGATCATCAAATACCGGTACATGTACACTTCTGGCGCAATATTTCTCTATGTACCGCGAAAATCGGGTGGTCAAATACAATTATACTTATCAAAACCGCAACCTCAATAAGTATCTAGATGCGGTACAAATAACATGTTTTAAGTAAATGTATACCGAGTGGTTAATAGAGATGAATTTAATAGCAAGGATTCCGACCTGTCCCTTCACATGCTAAGTGGAGCATATTGTAATTCGACACTATTCGTTTTAAGTATGACATCATCGATTATTATTTATTGGGTTCTTTCAAATTTGCTTATACAATTTTAATGTCTAGCAAATAAGAATAGTTGTTTTGATAAAATAACATAACCACCACTAAAGATGCCGGTCTCTTACAATATTATGAAATGAAATGAAATGAAAAAAAGTTTATTTACAACAATTATGTACATACATGGTGATTATCAGTGAGTAATTAGTAATAAACATATTTTAAATTAATTAACTTTGTTTACTAGCGGCTCGCTCCGACCTAGATCTCGCGTTATAATGTATTAATCAAGACGTTTTCATATTCACAAGAAAATCACATATTCATCACTATAGGAACAGGCGATTTATTATGTGTATTGCTATATAAATAACGGATAAACCATACTCGAGATACCCTCGAACAAAAAATCTTCGTAATTCCTTCACTGATTTCGTTCATCTTCAAAATTGGAACTTTCTTTTGTATAAACTATTCACTTATAAAATTTAAGCAAGATCAGATAAACAATTCTCAAATTATCGTTGGACAAGTTTTTCATACAAGCATACAAACATACAATCACCCGGCCATCTCGACTCTACCACGCTTCGGTCAATAAACCATTTCTTCAATTAGAACTCCTAGCTTATTAGCTAATCGTGATCTCGAATTAAATTCTGAAAAGACTTGATCATTTGTTACATATTACTCCACCACATGATAATATATTGATTTCATAAGTTCACAACGTGTCCTAAGGGTTCGTCTGGCCTGGCGAGTAATAGCCAAGCCATTGAGCACATGACTCGGCGATAATGGTTGCAAGTGCATCCGGAATGTCCACGATTCTTCGCTCCTATACTTTCACCCGGAAAACTCGAGAACAAAGGTCGAAATAATTTCCTTTAAACATATTTTCCTTTTTTTTCCTTTTATAGACTTTTTATATGCCATTTCGACGCAAAAAGTTGATCCAATTACAGAATATTAAAGGATTCACGATACGTTATAAATGATTTTTACTAAGCTATACTGAAATTTTGAGAAATAACTAAAGAATTCTTTTTACATGCCATCGGCGGATTATGCCGCTGTAGCCTGTAACATAACTAATATAAGCATTATAATCTTCTGATAACCATTCATTTATACATTACAGACTGTAAACAATATCACTGTAAACATTAAAATATGCTGCGGTTTGCAGTATTATTGAGGCATATAATACTACTAAGAATATATAATAAAATTCACAAACAGGTATTCATTTATTCCCGTATAAATATTAAGGGAAACTATCATTGATTAACATTTTAAACGGTCAACAGTACTATTTAAGTGAAACTTTCCAATGCATACGCATATGCTAAGTATCACGTAACTAATCGCTTAGTCATCCTATATCACTTTATATCTAATGTTTATGTGACTATTTACATACTATAGTTTTATAGAAACAGTAGCTGCTAGCTATGACGTTAAACAAATAGATATAAGCATAGAATAAATAATAACTAACTTTCCTTTCACCTAATTTTTTTTACGAGAACCCTCAATGCGTCGTCTTAAAATCTCGTAGGTACTTTATCGTGCCGGTTCATTTCTAATATATAATATATAATGGATAATAGTTAAATACAGGCATTACAGGAATAAACGTAATGTATTTTAGGTATGTATAGAATTGTAATAATAATAAAATGGGGATTAAGTATACAAAACGTAGTGATATCCCTCAGTCACCATCCAAAATTTAATGACTATTTTGAAATTTTAATCATCAGCTGAATGTAGACAGTCTTATGGTATAAATAATCACAAATTACTTTGATATATATCCGTATCGCATTGCGCCATCTATACATCTATACATATAATAAAATCGTAGACTAGCCGTGTCTGTACATTTAATATTTTCAAGAAAAAATTAGTGTTTCCTGTTTCATTTATGATTCCAAACTCAAAACAATGATTTTTAGAATTTTTGTCTGTTTGTCTGTTTGTCGGTTTGTCTGTTTGTCTGTTTGTCTGTTTGTCGGGCGTTTGTACGCAGTCAACTTCGAAACGGCTTAACCGATTTAAATACGGTTTTCGATTATGTATTACGGCTAGCTCCCCGGAGGTTTTAGTGTTTATTTTATTCAAATCGGTTGACAAATAAAAAAGATATGAGGGTTCAAAGTGATCCATCAAAACATATCATCAATGCGCGTAGGTATATTAAATTTAATATTTTAAGTGTTATTTAAATCACTTTTTATTGGTAAATGTAGCCTTCTCTTGATCTCGAAAGTAGATTACGATCATGGCGGCTAATCACAACAAAGACTAACCAACATGCAGAAGATATTATTTGCGTCCATAAGCAAATATTTTAAATATGTTAAATCCTTGGAAACAACAACTCTTTTATTCTGAGAGTACACGACAGATTTCCAAAATGTCAATATTTTGAAAAAAAAAAATAAAATTATTAGAATTATATAAAACTGAATAGTGACACTTTTGTTATATTTAATGTCGGATATACTTCGAACTAAAACCTTTTACGAGATATATTTTTACAAACGTACGTTTATAAATCTTAAAAATTGTCCTACCACCTCTACTTCGAAAATCCACAAAGTACAGAAATTTGTAGTCCACGCGGGCGAAGCCGCGGGCGGAAAGCTAGTTAGTTAATAAAATTGCAAAACTTTTTTAATTAAACCGGAGGCCAATACCTTAACTTTTCGGTAGATTAATAAGAGTACGATCATGTCGTGATGCACGGACTGCAAAACAAAGGCAGTTGTTACAGTTTGTTAACTTGACGCGTCAAGTTCAAATCTTCAAGCTTATTTGGGCTTGGGTAACCTTCGATGTCGCTTCTTGTTCCGTTTACAGTCTCGAATAATTTATGAAAGTCAGTTTTAACAATATGTGTGAAGTGGTTTAACAGTGGTAACCAATCATAATAATGATCTATAAAGAGTGATATAGGATGACTTAACGTCATAAAATTCTGTTCCCAGATAATATCAATTATATTGCATTATTACTTTTAGCCATAGTTTTGACCGTGTAATTTTCCCACGTGGAAAATAAAACCGGGATTGTTTCCGGTGGAGGTAGCCTTCTCGGCCTCTCTCCTATGTAAAAAAAGTCTAGATAACATTCAAATTTTCGCATTTATAGTTTAAGTGGATTGAATCTCAGCGATGTAGGCGAACCAAGAATTAAGACAATGAAGACAAATAAATTACAATCCAACAATAAAATTTATAACAAGGTTAATCTGTGATTGATCGAGATTTATAAATTATTGTCAAGGATGCTCACGTTATACGTGATTTAGAAATTCGGCAATTATTTGATGTAGGAGCAATTAGTGAATACTTAAGCTGTTCTGTAGTCTCACGGCCAAATGTTATCAGATGATGAATGTGATGGGGTGTAAAAATGCTCAATTAGGTCTGCCTTTTATGTACCATCAGGCATCACGTAATAATACGTCTTGTTTGAATTGTAGCTTATAATGTGTAACGATGTACACAATTCGTTTTATACGACTTGCTATTGTTATTAGCAATAGGTACACTGGGTTCACGTAGTGCGCATAAGAAATCGAGCTTTATTTCTAACCCCTAGGTTAGAGTAGGGTTGCTAGTCGAGTAGTAAAATAAATTAAATTAACTATCCTACATTACAATAAGAATAATTTTTTGATCCTTTCGTTTGCTAAAGTAGCAGTTAATATTTTTGCTCTTTTATTAAGTTCGATATAGTTAAACTACAGTGGGAAGAACAATTGAATGTTAATATAATTAAAAAATGCATTAATGTATTTTGTTTCCATAATATGTATATATACAAAACTATAATAATACATTTGTGAAAAGTATTATCAAATAACTACTTCAATATTTATTAAAAAAAATATTCATTTTTTTAAATCAAACGTAATTAGGTAATGGAAAACTCATGTAGTATTAGCTAAATAAATACTACGTCCCTCTTGGCATCTGTGATAAGTAAATGATAGGCCAGGTCTTACGAAATCGAAATGCAACCATAAGTTTGGCTAGCATGAGGTGGTCAGTAGGTATATCGCCCTTTGTCACATTCTCAATTATCCCTATCTTAATTGAACACAGTCATAATTTTTTTAAATGAATAACACACATCACAATACATTCATAAAGAAGATGAAATATCGCCATCGTTATTTACAATCACGTATCCTCAAATCATATGAACAGAATGTACATCTTAGAATATATTATCTATTTATGTAGGTATGTTATTTTTTATATACATGTTTTTATTTTTATAATCATTATTTTAATGTTGTAAGTTGTTAATTTTTTTAATGGTTGATTATAAACGCTAATTAATTAAAAAAATACGTATCTGTTATACTATAACGTTCCGTCGTTTATAAGAGCTGGGCCATAGTAGCCATAAGGCCGCCATTTGTGCATACCTATTTTTGTTTGTCTTTTAAATATCATTACTTTTTATTACGGTATATTTCACAAGTTACAGAGCAAAATATTATAACAGCAAAGATCGATAGTGTAAAAGGTAGTGTAGCAAATTTGCTCTTCTTCAACTGTTCTTAATAGTCATTATTTTAAATTTAATGGTAGTCTTTAGATGCTCCTAGAGGGTAAAAGTATGTGTTTAAGTAATCGTTTACTTTAATTTATTTATAGTTAATAATAATCTATCTCAATTGTAATAAAAAATAAGCAAATATAGTGGAAAAATAAGAACGGACTTATATACATATTTCAGTCGATATGTCGGTTAAAAGTTAAAACACCAAGTTTAAAGTTAAGATATCCATAAACAATCTACTAAATGTAAAAAAATAATTTCCACACCCGTTTGTATGAATACTAGATACACAATCACGATTCAGACCACTAATATAATTATAATAATACAGTAGTTTACACCTTGTAAACATTACACATAACACATAATATTATATCGATGTCATAACAAAATATTCTAATCCACTTTGAAAGTACGGAAATTAGGATGAATTATTTAGGATAGTTACTAACACGTGCTGTGAAAAATATAATTAATTTAGTAATAGATAATAATTATTCTTAAATTCACTTACCATTTTAACAGTTAACAAAGACACATAAATATATCCAAACACCGCTTTAAAATAAGAGCAATTTATAATCAATCTTATTATTAAATTTTACTTCTTGCGATTTCCCGCTAAAAATTCACAAATATTTTTGTGCTTTGAGAACGCATGCGCGCGCTCCCGTGTGTTTTGTCTTCTGGCGAGCGATGGGCTAAGGAGTGTGGAGCCATCCATACAAGCACTACCGTTCACCATCGCGAGCGCTTCTTTCTCTTAGCGCAGAAAGCACGTGATGCATCGAAAGTACAAGTTGCATCGACGTGGGAGGACGCAAACTTGTGCATCTTCCTGTCGCATTAGTTACTGCGAGCAATGTGTATTACCTATTTTACAATATACTTACTAGAAAAATCATCAACCGGTTCTTCTTTTCCTTATTTAATCTCTTGAAAATATATATGAATATCAATGAACTATCATAGTATTTTATAATCTCTCCATTTGTATAATAAATCTTTGCTATTAAAACCTATTGAAACTTCTTACTAATTCGAAATAAAAACATAATAATGGCTTATTGAATTTGTCCTTTTGTATGTCAATTTTTATGTTAAGAAAGAAATAATTTTGTAAAATGTTTATCAAATGTTTATAAATGTTTGACTTCATGGAAAACATAAGGAATGCTCTTTTAGAAGAATTTATTGATGTACTAGATTTTATATCTTTAGGCAGTTTAAGTTTATATGATAAAATAACAGAAAATTTGACAACCATTCTTCGGATGCACTTGAGAAAAACGAGAAGTAAAGATAAATTTTTAGTATGAAATAGTTCCATTACGAATATTATATTGTTACTTTTTAAAAATTTTGTGTGATATCAAACCATGGAGGAAGAGAAAATTGCAAGTGAGGAACAGGCTGCAAAAGATGTTGAAGGTGGTGGAGAAGGTGGTGAAGAAATAAATAATGATGGGCAGGAAACGGGGAGTAAAACAGATGCAACGACAGAAGACCAAGAAGGTATCACCGGAGAAGAAACGGAAAAACTTGAAGGAGAAGAACTTGCTGGTGAGCATGCCGAACACGAAGAAATCGATGGAGAGCATAGAGAAGTTGTCATGGGTGAAGGCGAAGAAATGATGGGTGAAGAGCTTGAAGGTGAACAAGTTGAAGGAGAGCAAGAAGCAAAGAAAGACGAGCAGCCACCAGCAGATGAGGAGCAAGTCGAAGAAGAAGAAGGATATGTTGAAGAACCACCGCCCGATCCTTCTGCACCCTATGATTTAACAGATTCCAAAGAAGCACTCAAACCCCCATTTGAATTGCGTCCCGATCAGTTAGCAGAGGTTGAACAACTTTGGGAAGTCTTTCAAAACTATACTCCGGCTTATACAGACCTAGACGGCTACATAACTGAAAAAGAACTAGTTTATATGCTTAAATCTCTGATTTTAATGACTTTCACTCCTGAACAATTGCAAGAATTAATAGCTTATTGTGTTAGACCACCACATCCTCAGGGACATATCAATTTTGATCAATTTGTAAAAATGGTTACGATAAGGCAAAGGGATTTCCCCATTGAAGACGAGTTACGATCGGCGCTTCAAGTTTTAGATCCCGGCCGAACTGGAACAATGGATAGAGAGTATATGAAAGAAGTTCTCTCTAAACTCGGTCACAAAATGCCACAGAAACAATTGGATAATCTTATTAAAGAAGTGGATATGAGCAACGACGGCACTATAGGTATCGAGGATGTTGTTGGTACAATGTGTATAGATCTAAACAAAGAAGATTTGTTAATGCTCATGGCATCTTTACAACCTCCGGAAGAACAACCACCCCCTGAAGAACCCTGAAATTCAACAATTTATGCACTAAATTCTATATGGAAATTTGTAAATCATACACATAATACAATAATTTTAATTCACATAGAGTGTGATTTTAACTGTATAATATAATCATTTTTAATATCTTTTTCCTAATAAGTAATTCTTTTATGTTTTATAAAAATAAAAACATCTGGATCGATTTAAAAAAATGTTTATTAAATAAATCTACAATAGTAATAATTTGTTACAAGTACATACTACTACTATCATTAAATAATCATTATAGCTGGGATTTTTATTCTGTTAATGTAAATTTGTTGGCCTATTACATTATCTGATTGTAAGGGACCCTTTCCAATAAGTGTATACTAACAGTGAGACGCAGTTGTACGTTTTTTTTGCAGTACACGTCTTAACGTTTTAATAGTGGAACAAACATTTTCTATACAACTATTCACATAACACTTGTACAGCAAAAAATGTAAAAAATATGTTAACATTAATATTGTATTAATATCATTGTATTTCAAGATGTATCTACAGCAAAAACACGTCCATAACAATGCCGTGTAAATCCAGCATTAGGAATTTAGTCACAATGAAATGGAATCGGGGCGTCCCGACCTGTGTTGCCAGCAACAAGATCCACAAAAAAGAAGATTTTAGACTTTTTTTTTATATGGTCATAATTTATTAATATGTGTAAACAACAAAAAATAATAATAACAAATACAAAACAAGTTAAACAACTTATTACAAGTACCATATAATTGTTAAATACCCTTTTATTGTGATTAACAATAAATATAGTACTGGGAGGGAATTAAAATTAATATACATTATACATAAATAAAAGTCATTGGCGGTTTTTTTTTCTTATGGCTAGTAGCTTAGACTTTTTGCCAGTGTCAATTGTCAAGCAAAGATTAGCCATTTGTCAGTTGGACAATTGACAGTGCTATAACGAACGCTTTGATTACTTTTGTATGTTTTTAATTTCAAAACAGGCCGCTTGTTTTTAAATTATAAAACTAAGGGAAAGTTTTCCTTACTTAGGTTTTAAAATAATCAAAGCCTAGATCTAAAAATGAAACGAATTTGCATATTCTTTGCATTGATTTCTTGTGTCACAGAAAGTAAGTAAAGGATATAATCGAAAAAAGTTTGGGTGTGGCGTACCATTTTCGGTTTGCATTAAACGGAAACCTGGGATTAATTATTATATTTGTGAGAAAAACTGGTATGTCGAAGAAAGATTGTACTTTATTGAGAGATCAGAGACTGAAGACAGTTTTACAAACTCGAGGAAACATAAAGTTTTGTTAACAATAGATACTGAATCTATTATTATTTTCATGTTATCAAACTCACAATAATGCATTTCTTTCTTAATCTGCAAATAAAGATACACTATGGTAAGTTATACAATAGTTTTTTTGTTACCAGTTGCAGCTATATGGTGTTACCAGTGTACTTCTGCGATACCGGGTTGTACAGAGCCTTTCAACTGGAGGGGTGTAGGCTACCTGGGCAAAGCCTGTCCAGACAATGAAGATATCTGTGTGAAACTTATTCAGAGGAAAGGAGGTTTGTATGAAAATCCTTTCTCAGTGTTTTCATATAATTAGACCAACACTATACATTTGCTAAATTGTAACCCAGTACCTTGCCATCAGAAATAAATATGTAGTTGCAATGTTCTGCTTCTCGTTAAAAATAATACCTACAGTGAACTGATTTATTTGAGAAACACTTTGTATATATTTTATTAATTTCTTTACAGCTGAAAAAGTGATCACAAGAGATTGTTTAAGTAATTTCAAAGCTTATAGAACAGATATACCTGCCGACACTTATGAAGGCTGTAGAGCTGCTGCGAAGGATTTGAATCTCGCTCATTATGTAAACAATACTATTAAAGAACTTGATATTAAAAGGTGAAGTATAAATATTTTTACTTATAAGCATTTTAATTTCTCTATTGAAATAGTAGTAATAATTTCAAAGATATAACAAGTTATATTCATAGTATTTCTTCACAAGGCATTAAGAAAGTCCTGTTATAATAAGTGCTATTATTATTTTACAATCTGATGTTTAATCATTTTAATATTGTGAATGTGACAGATTCAATCAATAAATTCAAAATAGAAGAAAATTTAAGTCCCCCGTCCCTTATTGAGTCCCCATTAGTTTCACTAATCTCTGCCAGACTAAAACAATTTTTTCCATGTCCCTATCAAAAATCAAACCTAACACTTCTTGCTTGCAAAGATTATAATTTATAAGTTAATTATTGAATCAAAGAGTAAATTAAAGAATAATATTATTCAGTAGTTAAAATTTAAAATCTTATATCCATTTTCATTATTTTTATTTATTTCAGAGATTGGTATGATGAAACCACCTGGTGCTTTTGTTTTCTGGACCACAGGTGTAACAATGCTGCATACAATTCTTATTCAGTGCTTTTGGTGATGTTATCTTTATTTTTTTTATTGACAAATAGAATACTCTGATGACCAAACACATACAACAAGTTTAAATTACTATAAAAGACAATTTTGTGCAGTGACTAATTTCGTGATAATTGTTCAAGTTACATGAAATGACCCTTATATGCCCACTCAAGAATATGTATATAATATAATATTTATGACTGATCAGAATCTTCTTTATTTTATAGTTTTTTAAACAATCGTGTAAAACAATTATTAAATAAGGAAACAATATTTTCTATTAGGAAGATAACTTTCTAATATATTATAATATTTTTAAATAAAAACATCATTTGGATTGTTATTCCTTATGGCAGAGGTTCTCAAACTGTACGTCAGGAAGTATAGAGGGGCGTCGCGAGGATTTCATTGCGGCCCTCCACCCATTGATGCGTCCCGATTATTAGTCCCTATTTCAAACTTGAACTCACCTCCCCTGCTGACAACTTAACTCGTGAGTGTGTTGCGGATTGAAAAAGATTGGGAACCTCTGCCTTATGATATGTTCACATAATTATGTTCTTAGATATATTTAAAAATAAAAGACTCGGATTTAAAACTTAAAAAAAAAACATATCAATTTTATTCTGCAATCGTCAGTCTGCATTCAGCTAAACTCTTTAGGATGTCAATTGTTTCATAAATAAATTGGGTTTAAAATCCCTTATACAGATAAATTTTTCATATCTTTTGATCTTTAAATGTCAACACTAATAAATTTGTAACAGACCATATCATAGAACAAAATATGTATAAGAATATAAAAATCTGTATTGAAATACTTAAATTAATGATATATAATTATATCCAATGTTAATGTATAGAGTATAGACTATAGTCCATAGTTAAATCATCCACCACCTGTTAAGTACTAGTTTTAAACTAAGCATTCAACAAATAAACATCTTTGTAAAAATATATAAATAAGAATTCTCATTTTTAGGTGCAATTCTATAACATAATTTATTGATTTGAATTCATCAAATGTTAAAAAGCTGATATAATATGATGAAATTCACCTGTAGATAAAGTACAGGTGAATTCCATTGTATAATTTTACTTTGTTACATAGAGATACATGAGTTGTACTTTTTTTCAGAAACTTATACAGTTTTTACTGAGTGTATTAATTTTAACTATTTAAGTCGTAGTATTTTTATTTTTTGGACTATTTCAACGCAATAGAAATAGCCGATTGAAAAATCTGATATCATTCAAACATTCCTTCAAGAATAGAGTTTGATTTTTCCATTTTGTGTTCAAATTTTTCTTTAATATTAAGTATACATTAGAAATGCGAAATAATCCGTCCGTTTTAATCTACTAAGTACAGCACAAAGTGTTACGATAAATGATTTATATGATTCCGTCCAATGTGCGTCTTTATATCAGTAAATAATTTTGTATTGATTTTTTTTACCTGATATTTTATATACATTTATTAAAGAATATTTTAAATGAAATACATGTGTACTTATTTTTAATTAAAAAAACATTTACGTAATAAATACCTCCCAATGTTTTTATAGAAAGGTAAATTGTAGTAAAGTGATGAATAATGTGGTCATTATGTTTATCATTTTTAACAGCGTTGCTGCATTCAAGTTCCACATGTTATAGACTGACAAACGTGGTGGCCGACTTTCTATCATTTGGAACATTTTTTTAGCCTTTCTTCTCGGCGATCCTGAAAAAATAAATGATTTTACTTTAAATACTACTACTAATGTCCACAAGCGTCTTAAAATGGTTCATTTAAATGTTAGCATGTTACAATAGTTGTCAATTGGTTATTTTGTTGAAACTTCTTCTAAAATGAAAACATCCGTGTGGCGACGGTTTAGAATACGTGTGTCGCCACCTCATTTCTACCCGTGGGTGACGTAAGAGACGACAGAGGGTAATTCTGCTGCATAACATCCTCAGCGATAAAAGAGAGGGAGACGAGCATTGCATGGTTGGGCTAAGCTCGCAGCGGTGTAATTACCACAGTACTGCAATGTTTCGTACGGGTGCCCGGGGGTCATTTTTCCCATCCCATTCCTCTCCCGTCCTGTTCGGCTCCTCTCCGAACTTCCTGTCATTAATCCTCTCCTTATCCTTATCTCCTCCCCTTCGATCCGGCAAGGCATCTTCGACATTCATGGCGTAGATGTTCATGGGCTGCGGTCAGTCACTTAACATCAGGTGAACCGCATACCCTAGCTATAACATAAAAAAACCCCTCTGTATAAAGGATTCTTCCAGTATCATATGGGACATTCATTGTTAATATTATGCTAATATTAAACTAACCTTCGAAGTTTTGTGACAGAATAGTAATGCTTAAGCGTTTTGTCTGATGAACTTCTCTAAAAAATAATTCACACCGAATGCATAGAACTAAAGCCAAAACAAGGCCTAACAATACTGCTGTTGGCAAAACTACTATCTCCATCCATCGAAGGGTCTGAAAATTAAAGATAAAATAACTGTTATTACCTAAGAATCATGAGATGATTCTTAGGTAATAATAGTTATCAGTAATCAATATGGCGCAAAGAATACAATCCAGTTGCGTTACTGGACAATCTAGTGATATAGCACTATAAATATCATATGAAATATTAAAATAAGAGTCGAGTATTGCTTCGAACTGTCAAGCTCGCACTGGGGATATTACCACACCCACGCAGAAAATCGGGATTGACAAAGCAGTATCATGTTGGGTTTCGTACGATCAGGTAATGGCGCCGGAATCCGTCTTCCTATCCCATCCCTTTTCCTGAACTAGTCAATCCTATCATATTGTGTCCTTCTTTCCTTTTCTAAAGACGGAATTACACATGTCGATATTTCGTTAGCCCGCATGCAGGAACTCCGAATGAAATTCACCGTACAAAGTTTAAGGATTTTTTATGAAAGGGCTGACTTATCGATACTGATTGCCTCGTTGGTCTAAGTTGTATCTTTGACTACAGATCCGGGGAAAGGGAATCAAACCAAAATGAAGTTTTTGGGATTTTTCTAACAAACTCAATAGCAGCCTAATCTAGCAGCTGAATTTTGGAAGTTGGCGGTGCTGGAACAACCCCGTGCCTCGGAGAGCACGTAAAATATTTAAATATTATCGGTATTTACTTAAATGGGTCCCACTTGGGGACTGAATAACGTGCGTTTCGAAACGAATGCAAGCTCCAGTAAAAACAATAATCCCAATGCGGGTTCTAGGACATGTGTGCAGAAATTCACTGTTCGCTGAATGCGGGTCCTATAGACTAAAGTAAATGCGACTTAAGGCTTGCAAAGCATCTGCGATACTTTTGTTGTTATAGGTCATACAGGTGAACTGTATGCAGGTACTTTTGCCTGCCCCTGAAAAATATATATGATTTAACTTTAGTAATTATCTTACATTTTTTTGTAGTGCAATGATGCCAAATTCAAAAGAAATAAGGGATTGTACACAACTCTGGATGAAGAATAAAAGAATCTGAGGACAAGATTAGTAATCATGTTATCATTATCATTTTAAAAAAGTACATTGTTGAGCTAAGCGTGGTCAGGTAAGCCGTAAGAGTCGCGACTCACGAGTCACGATGGACCAATGACTGTATGTTTGTATGTGAGTACAAATGTTTGTCCAATCTTGATAAAATTTTGAAGACGGAATTAAGACGAAAGAAAATCTTGAATTCGAAAATGAAAAAAATCGGTAGGAGGGTTAAAATAAATTAAAATGGCAAAGGCGAATATAGGGGAGACGACAACAGTCAAATGTTCAATACAAACATATTTGTGTGTTATCAAATAAAAGGTCTTGATTTATACATTACAACGCAAGGTCTAGCTCAGTGCCGGCCACTAGTTCATGATTTTAAACCAACAATATATCTTTTGTCTTTACCATCCCAGAGCAGAGTAGGGGGGACGTCTATGTAAGTTGTATTTTCCCATGACAACGGATTAGGAGACATCAGACAACCTTGTAAAAAGTGTCCAAGGCGATTTATGGTAGAGGATGCGAAAATTAAGGTACAGCGATTTACTTACATTAAATTAATAAAGTTGTTTTGTGGTTTATGTAAAAAACTAAATATTAATTTTAAAATAATCTGTTCAAAAACATTCACGTTTAAAATAAACTTTAACGTAATTTTAATATAACTAGGTTAGTAGTTATTTATAATTCAGAAGCAATAACATGATGATTGATGATTAATGCATTTGAGTTGCAAATTTAAAAAAAAATTATGAGGTAGACGAATCACGAAGCTGCGAATTGCAAGCTGCTGCATTGTTCGGTACATGCGATGATGACATACATAGGATTTTAATTGGCCGCTCTCTTTATTATAAGGGATGCTGTTGCTTCGCTCACATTAAATTTTGGGTCTTTAGATCAATGAATAGCGACTTCCGTTTATGCATTTATCTTCTAAATTAATATAAAAATGAATCGTAAAATGTGTTGGTAAACGCATAACTCAACAACACCTGGACCAATTTGTCCAATTTTTTAAAAAATGTTCGATAAAGTACAAGGATGGTTTTTAAGGCAAAAAAAATCGTAATAAGAAAAATATGAAAAACTTACTTGTAATCTGCAATGATTTTCAAACGCTGAAAACCCTTCAATTACTGCTTTTAGGTAAAGATGAGTACTGCTGGTTTTAAGATTGTGTGACTTCAATGCTAACCGGCGCAAACAAATATACGATATAGGGAAATGAAATTTATCATTTACGTCTGTTAAACTTGATTCATCTTCTAAATGATTTTTTAAAATAGCGTTAATAAAACGTAGGCGTAAAAAGAAAAACACAAGTAAGTCGGCACAAAATAGCCACTCTAAAACGCAACATATTATAGTATATAATAATCCTGAGTATCCTAAAATCAATGCGTAATTTTCATAAATAGCTAAAAAGAATATAACTACCAGTAAAGACAGTGCAATCAAAACAGTAATCATGTTATTCAGAAATAGAAAATTATTCAAATTATCAATTTGATCAATTTTCATAAGTCGGTCAATTTCCTGGAGCTTTACATAGAATTTTACATTTGAATCACCATTTAAAAATTTTACGTGAATCATATTACAAAGAAACGTAAGGTAGTACAACGCTGAAGAACTTAAAGATATGTAGTATATTCCGGGATATACATTAAACTGGTAAGAAAGACTGAGGTAATTAACGAAAACATAAATGTATTGAAAAAGTGTTATAATCAAAACACCAACAGTAATGAGCTTTTGTCCGCGTGTAGTAGAACTCACGAATCTGTCTCGAATATCTACACGACATGATCCTAAAATCTTTTGAACAGTATGAAATGGGGCAAAAGATCTGATGAAGTTTTCTTCTAAAATATCATTTGATAAATATTCTGCTTTAAGTTTCTTTTTATTTTCCATTGCTACAGTCTATCAACGATATTAAAAAATGTCCTGTAAATGTAATTAATTAATTATCGACCTTTTAACTCCTGTAACGTTTTAACACCAGAGGTGACGTTACGATTGAAGTCTTTTGTTTGTTAATAGTATTATTATACTAACTACTACATTATTATCATAACAGTCAATAATTGATCTTACCCCTAATCGTTCGATGAATCAACTGATGGATATGAATAGTATGTATGTTAATTTGATATCAACTTGACCAAATTAAAAAGTTATTTACGTTACATTTTTTTTCTATTTAGGATTCCGTAGTTAGCCAGAATGGAGAAACTACTTACGGTATTAAATCTTGATGTGCGGCGAAAATAAACAATAGTGGATATAAGATGAAGATGTATTTTGTGAGTTTGACTTACCTACTTATAGAATAAAATGTTGTATTATCAGAATATTTTAAAAACAAAATTATACGGATATCTTTTTCATCATCGTTAGCCCGAATAGGCCCAATGAATCTAGCCAATCAATGGACAGAGTCTATGCAAAGTTCAAGGAATTATTGAAAAGAAACCCACTAATCGGTATTTATTTATGTTTCGTTTGGAGCAAATTTTTTTCAGACTGCCAAATATTAAAACTCTTGTTAGAGATATTTGATATTTGAAACTGAGGTGAAAATTGGTATCTGCATGCGTTACAGAAATGTCACGCACATAAATGCGGACCCCAAATGACTAATCTTAATGTGCCTTTAGTGTCACAGGAATAAATGCAATCAATTAATTAGAAGTCCGTATCAGAATGACACAAATATCATTAGGATCCATTTAATAATTAATGCGGTTTGTAACGAACAACGAATGACTTCATCAGCATATTGCTTTTGAATTATTAATATGGTTCACTGCTTCTTTTATAGCCTAAATACTTGTAGTCTACCAAGACACAATAATTATTTCAAACGTAAATATTTTTGAACGGATTATTTCAAAATTAATATTTGCTTCTTTACATAAACCACAAAAGAACTTTGTAAATTTAATTTAAGTATACATATGTGGCAACAAGTTGATGTACATTTTAAGAACACATTACACAATATAAATAAAAGACAAAATTAAATATTTGAACTGTTATGGAGTAAAAATAGTTTAGTATCTTAAACAATTATTTATTTTTTGGTGATAAGATACTTACTTAACTGATAAAAACAGTCCATAAGGGTAAAGGAAAGAGGTTTTGTATCAAGTTTTATAAAATATATTTTACAAATTCTATAACGAATACATAACATTCATTCACTTATGAACAAACCCACAACATAATGCTTTAAACAGTACAACCTCACAAGACAAATAAGTTAGAGTTGTATAACATTCGTTAAAATAAAAAGGATATCTTGCACCATTTTGTTAATTACAACATTCACATGATTTTAAGAGCAAGGCTATTATATTTTCTATGAAATAAATAATTTAATACGAGCATTTGTATACCTAAAACCATAGTAGTTTAATAAAAAACCATAATAGGTAACATCTGATCCTTTCTTATTTTAAAAATGAATAGTGTCTTTAGTATGCGAATCTCATGCTATCGGGGTATTTTAGTTTTTCGAGGGCTGGATTGCAGGCGAAGTTGATCATTGGTGGGGGTCCGCACATCAGCACGATGACGTCATCACCGGGAGGGAACAGGTGGTCGCGGATCATGTCCTCATTCACGAAGCCTGTGCTGTACTTCCAATCTATGAAATGGATAAATAAAAGTTTAATTTTCAATATTATCATAACATTCATTTATGTTAGTAGTATATAAAACTTGATTATATAAAAGCCTTATTATAGTACAACACAGTTTAATTTGCATAAACCACAATGTTCCCTTTTATTTCAGCTCGATAAGATTAATGTCTAACTTCTCAAACAAGACACAGCTTCTTCTTCTTGCTGCTATTATTATCTCTTATGATGAGAAAAAGCATAGAATGATATTTAAGCACAAAAAAAGTAAATCGATTAAGTATTCAAACATTACATATTTAGTAATTTGTTAACTGAAGTTCTCCAGGTGTTAACAATATTTAAATCATTGTTTTATAAATTTCTAAAAATATTTATTAATATAATATTTTGTTAATAGTATGATGTGTTGATACTAACCGCCTTGTGGTCTATCAACTGTATACCAAATACTGAGTTGATCGGGATGTTCCTTTTGGAATGCTTCCAACTCCTTTCTCAGTAAAATATCGTCTTCAGTCTGGTTGGCGAACAAAAGTTTCATTTGAGTATTGTCGTTAGGGTCATTGCAAATATGCTTGATGAGTTGCAACATTGGCGCGATGCCCGTACCACCTGTAAAACAATTATTTGTGTAATGATACAGGTTAATACTCTGTGATGCAATGGCTAGCAAGGCCAATTCATACATGAGGATACTGATTATTTAGTAAGGTAAAATATAGTTTGATATTTTATTCAACACTTTAACAGTTTTGGTCTTCTTGTGGTAACTCACTAGTATATTTTTATTTTATTATGAATATATTTTTATTTTCCAATGTTAATAAACGAAATTATTCTCTTACTTTAATAATTGAATGAAATTAAAAGTTGAAGTAATTTTGGTTTAAATAAAATATCTTTCTTATATAATGTAATAAGTATATATATAGATTTTATACATTTATTACATTATATAAGTAATAGAGATTTTATATAGTATAATAAATAATATATAAAATCTCTATCTTAGTCACATCTAAATTAGAGTGTTGAATTTCTTCTAGACAAACATTTTTTGGCATGCATTATATTTACTCTGGATATTAAACTGATATTATGACTGTCATGTCTTGAATATCAATATTAATGAACATTCTTAGTGCAGACAATTCAATAGAGATAACACCAAATAACACAACTGTAGTTGTATCATCATTCTTAATCTACCAAGATGAGAATGTCACTTTAGTCAAGAATTATATAATTGTATTTATTTTATATTAGATAGATAGATTAACTAATTTATGTTTTGAACTCTTAGACCTAGACTCTTTACTTTTAGATTATAAATCACAGATCACTGCATAGTATAAAACAAAGTCGCTTTTTCTGTCATGTGTCATGTTGTATGTCCCTATGAACGCTCAAATCTTTAAAACTACGCAACGGATTTTGATGCGGTTTTTATTAATAGATAGAGTAACTCATGAGGAAGGTTTTTATGTATAATATCATCCATTAAATAGTGGACCAATACTGTTATTTTTCAGGTTTCTAATGTGATGTCGCAAATAATTACATTTTTTCCGCTTACATTGCAAACGCAGGCTGAATCCTACGAGATTTATCAAAATAATGTACTAAGTATTGTACACAATGAAAAGGTCTACAGAAAACTCCGCGATAGTATATCAGCATTGCACCCGTGCGAAGCCGGGGCGGGTCGCTAGTTAGGGAATAAAAGGCAGATGGAGTGTTCCGAAGACTCGAGTTTAAGCATAACAAAATTAATTCTGGTAATAAATTTATTTTGTGAAGCTTAAACATGTGTTCAATTATCATTTCTTTATCATGTTTATGGTTCCATAGCATTATATAAAGGTATAATCAACACTTATACACACTGAAACCTTTATCAAGTCACATACTTCCTATCTTTTGTACTAACATCTAAATTGATATGTTATCCATATTCAATGTATACACTCTACACATTATGGCCCGTATTCAAAGTTGCATCTTGAGCTATGATTCGAGTTTTAAGTCGAGTTTTGAGTCAAGATTTGATTCCAGAACGTTATTTAATACTCGATCTGACAATCGTTTCTCAAACGATCGAAGATCACCAAATCTACCCTCAGCTATTTATTCCAAAACGTCATTTAAGTCGAGATCTGTCACTGAGTATAGATTTGATCATTGATTGCGTAAATGTGGTGAATAGGTGTCTTGAGTAACGATTGACATTTTACTATTTTATTGTTCCTTAATTGTTATAGTTCAAAATAAAGATATTAATAGCTGTTTAAAAAACAGTAATTTTACTAAAACATTTGATGATGTGCCGTGTAATAATGTGACGTGAAACATTAAAGACAAAAGTAAGTTTTGATTATCGTTTCCATGATCATTGATCATATCCTTACTCAAGACAAGTTTCTACGGAACAAAGCTCAAGTTTCATTTTGGAATAAGGTATCGTCTTAAGTGCTGATCGGTAATCAAATCGAATCTCGGTTGAATGTTGATCTGAGCGACAACTCTGAATACGGGCCTATGTCTACACTAATATTATAAAGAGGAAAACTTTGTTTGTTTATTTGTAATGAATAGGCTCAAAAAGTACTGGACCTATTTTAAAAATCCTTTCACCATTCGAAAGCTACATTATCCACAAGTAATATAGTCTATATATAAAACATTACGCTACTTGAGCGAAGCCGCGCGGATCAGCTAGTAAACAATTAAATATTAAAACGAAATATTTAATAAGAAAAAAGAACATGCATGAATCCTTTAAATTTTATGTCATAATTAACAAAGAAATTGTTATATGATAAATTCAAATTACTAATATATTTATATACTAGCTTTCCGCCCGCGGATTCGCACGCGTGGGCTACTAATTTCTGTATTTTTTAGAGGCGCACAACAAAAGTTAAAAAAAATTACGATCGCAGAACCGCTGATATATGCGCATGTCTATAGTGTTTTTTATAATTTTCTATGGAAATAGGTTTCACCAAAATCTCAGAGTGCACGCGCCTCTTCCAAATACAGAAAATTGAAGCACACGCGAGCGACGCCGCGGGCGGATAGTTAGTTATTTTTTTAAAGTTTTTGAGAATTTATTGCATGTTTTTACCGTATCTATACGTTAAGAGTATAAAAAGACATGACCGCGCGTCAACCAAAATCTCACATTGTCACGTGGTATGACATTTTGACGACTTTAGAAGCGTATATTTCAAAAAATATTTAATTTAGCAAAAACGCATTTAGAAACCTCTATTTCATTTTTAAAAACCTATCTAATGACATCAAATTTAATGATGTACTCGCGAATTTTTTTTTTACCCTCTGTTTACATGTATGGAGAGCCACCCCTAAAATTATTTTTTTCAAATAAAATGTAGCCTATAAGTTGCACCTAATATTGTTCTATCAGCATGTGCAATTTTATCAAAAACTGCCCAGTGGTTATTACGTGATTGACGAACATACAAACAGATAAACAGACAAACAGACAAACAGAAAAAAAAAATTCTAACCATGGTTTTGGTATCTATAGAACATACATGTTGCATACCAATTACTCTTTTTGAAAAATATTCAATGTACAGAAATGGTTCGGTTACTGTTTTATTATATGTATAGATTATCAGAGGTCAATGATTATAATATATTAGAACCAACTAAATAGTAAAGAATTTTAAGCTATTTTGAATTTCCTAGCTTTTTTTTTAACAGTTCTTGTCATCTAATATATTGCCTAAAATGTTTTATAAAAATTATAAAATTATAAATGTTGAATAATAATAGTTGACAATATCAGGAAGTTTTATATTTTTAATTCTTGTGTAAAAATAATTCAATAATATTTTGATTTGCAAAGTAAAAGTTCTAGTTAGAATAATTTCAAAATTAATTTATAAAATATAAAATATGTATAACAAAAAGAATGTGTTCACTCAAATAAAAAAACTAAAAAAACAACAAGTCATTCTTACAATGGATTCTTTAAAATATAATGACAAAGAATCGATTACATTTTCTTTATCAATCATCCAAGATAACACTGTTTCCCTTCCTGTAGATATACATTTAAAGCTATAAACTTTTAGTTATTGAATAATTTTATATATTGTATATTGTCACTTCTCGATAAAAATTGATTTTAAAGACTTTTATACTATTTCTAGTACACTACTACTTTAATTACTAGATTAATAAATTGTGGAAAAAGTGTAAAAAGTTTTTAATTCAATATTTATATGGTCACTAAGGACTACAATTGAATTTAGGATGAGGCAATCTTACCTGCAATCATGTTAAGTTTCTTGACAGTAACAGGACTTGGTGAGGATAGAATTGACCTCTTGATCTGGAAAGTTCCATTTCCTAAATATTGCAGTCTTCCAGACGGTCCCCTCACATCAATGGTATTGCCGATTTGCAAACTTTCCAAATGCTGGGACATTTTTCCTCCATTGGGGAATTTAGGGTGGACATTTTTGAAGTAAACCTGTATATAAGGAAAATGTTTGCTTGATTTAGTTTCCTTATTTATAAAATATCATAAGAGCTACTCTGAACAAATACTATGTGTTAATAATATTAAAAATATAAACATAACCTAATATTATAATTGGTTAATAAATACAGATTATATAAACATTATTTAGTTATTTTAATTCTTATAATAGCTTGGTATTATCAAAATGGTATCACCTAGACATTATTTAAACGGCTGTTTTTTATGTGACATTAGTTTGGCTTTAAAATAATAAATTAACTTATGTAACTTACTTTAACAACCAGATCAACATAACCTTTGTCATCATCACTGGACACAGGTGTATAAGCTCTGATAACAAGGTCATTATCGATTTTAGCAGACAAATGTATATGCTGACCAATCGGCAAACCTGAAAATTTTCTTCATATAATAATTTGTTATACATGCATTGTTGGTTTGATACATAAATAGTTTAAAAATGTCATCATTAAATTCTACTTTACAGCAAAATTATTCAGGACAAAATAGATAGTCAAGATAATTACAATAAAACAATTGATAACATTTTAATTTAAATTTATATGTTATCTATGTAAATTAAAATTAATGATATTGCCATAATTGTTTTCTGTAAATGAATTTATTTACTTTTTCCATTGTAATTATGTGAGTGAAAGTAATAATTTTAGAGACAAATATTTTAGGTTAAAAGAACAACAAAGCAAAACATACATATTCTTACCTAAAACATGGTCAGGGGAAGGCAATCCGAAACGGAATCTCCTTGTGTCATGACTGATCTCTTCCCGCTCAATCAAAGGCAAGGGATACTTATTGTTAGGATTCACTAAAGTGATGGGATTTTTAGGCTTCTGGGATGCTTTGATCTTCCTTCCCCATAAGCAGTTTGCTACAACCGTTGAAACTACCACTCCAGCACCAACACCCGCTATAATCGGCAAGACCTAAAAGAAAATCCAATTGAAAAAGTTACTTAATCAGTAAAACATGAAGTATCCTTGATTTTGTATTTAAAATTTACCTTGAAACTGCATAATGCTTATATTTAAAGTACAAAAAATGACTTGATAATTATTCATTTCTAAAACATTTGAGATAGTTAAAATCTTAGGTTACTTTAATATTATAAAATTATTTCTATGGTAAGTATATTAAAAAAATACATACTGGAATATTCTCAAATGTATCATGGAAAACTGCTTCCCAATTACTCATTGTATTACAATTTAGACGACACTCTTGCCGCGCGTAACATACGTTAATGTAATTTAAATGTTTTAAATGATATTGACTGTAACCTAAGCACTGTGCTTTTCACGATTCACAACTGAGAAGGTACGAACCTTGAACTCTTTTATCTACAACTGCCTTGATTGCATGATTTAGCTTTAATGACAAAAGTATGAACAACATGTAAACGTGACACCCAGTAAAGGAATTATACAGGGGGAGCATAGGGGGGAAGAAATGACACATTACAATTTCCAATTGCCCGTGGGCCGTGACCGCTTATACATACCATTTTTTTGATTCTCTTTCAATTTTCAAGACAAATTCATTGCAAATGAACGAATTTTAACAAAGGACTTACCTTAACAGTTGATTTTATCGAAAGATAGTATAAAAATGTGATAACTAAAACCAATCACCAGTCGATGGTGATAATCATTATCTATTTTGCCAATGTACCTGATAGCAGTCTAACAATTTATTACGCTAGACAGGTCCATACTTTAATGCCCGGAAATATTTCTAAGGTTTACATTTTACACAAAATTAATTAAACATTTTCAATAATTTACTTACGGTCTTAAAGTTCCATTGCACATCAAGAACCATTTTGGTTACAAATGAAAGGTCTCATGCGTATTAGATTTTAACCTCATTTAAGTTAAACACAGGGTTTTTACACAATAATTGGAATTACTAATTACCTAGGTGTTACATAATAAGAAACGATAAAGCAAAATCCGTCAGCGTCTACAATATCCAAGAGAATGTGATAAAATTGTTTCAGCTGCTGTAGTTTTGTGTTTAGACAAATTTATTTTCTGGCATATACTTATCGCAGATATACGTAGAGGACGTTTACCTTTTAGTTTAGATGTTTGGTAGTGCATTAATATTATGCAATTTTTTAATTTTTTTTTAACTATTCAATGTTGAGGATATAGATTATAATGTGCATTTGTGTGCATTGTGCATGGTGTTGATGTAAACAGCGTTGCCAAATGCCAATGCCTTTACTCGAAATTACCCGAAAATCAAAGTTAAATTCCCCAAATTGGGGCAAAAATATGGTCCAAAATATTAAATTCCCCGCAAGATTCCCCACAAACAAACATTTTTAACAAAAATCGTGAAAAATTACAAAACTCCAGCGTAGTTGCGCCCACTGAAATCACGGCTTCTTTTTTTCGGCTAAATCAAAACTGTCCTTAAAAACTTCTAACTTTACTCTATTTCATCAAAATATAGCTGGCCTTTTGAACAAACGAGAAGCAGTTG
>LQNK01001558.1:233025-280751 GCA_001586405.1 Phoebis sennae | reverse complement strand
AACTTTCAGGTTATTCCTGAACGTCTACTCGATATCCATGCTGAATTTCAGACCGCTAGTACCTTGCGTGTGGGAGTTATATCACTTTTGGTACAGCAAAATTACGATTTTCGACTATGTCCCTTGGATGGTGAAATTCGCGTATTTATATTTCTTGCGCCGTACTTTTGACATGAAAAGTTCATTCCTGTATGTCTAATGAATATCTGTGCTAAATTTCAGAGCGCTTGTAGCTTGCGTGTAGGATTTGTATCACTTCTAACCCAGCAGTACGACGTCGATGGGTTATGTACCCAAAAAAAGACAAAATTCGCGTATTTATATTTCTTGCGCCGTAGTTTTGAAACTTTCAGCCTATTCCTACATTACTACTGAACATCTATGCTGAATTTCAGAACGCTAGTAGCTTGCGTATGGAAGTTGTGTCACTTTTACTACAGCAGTACGGTATTAAGAAACTATGTTCCCTAAATGCCAAAGGTACCAAATTTTTCGTCGCTTCTACATTTATTTATGTTTTTGAATAAGTATTTAACATGTTGACAAAGTTTCAAGTCCCTATTGCTTTCCAAACAAAAGTTATATCAATTTTAATCGAGGTACAGTCGCGCACGGAAGTTTTGCATTTTGCCAGCTAGTTTTGTCAGCTAGATTCAGCCACGTGTAATCTGTATATAATCGGTATTGGGTAGGTATGTCTGTAATATATGTCTGTGTTTAAAAAAGCAGTCTTATCGGTTCGGTTGGTGATCCAGAAAAAAATAATAACTTTTTGGTGCAAAATCTTGTTAAGTTGAAAATAGGTAAAGGCACCGACTTTGCATAGATTTCAACAAAAATAATACAAAAATTGTTTTCTACTTTTTAGTGTGAGGAAGTCGCTTCTGTTTTTCGGCAAATAGTATAAATAATCTTCTCGTTTTTTTGAAAGTCGGGTAAAATGATGATGTTGGATCTTAAAATACATTTTTATTTGGTTTTTTTGACGACAATTAATAGCTACTTACTTAAGAATAGTGTTTAATTTCCTTAAAGGGTGTTCAATTTAATTAATTATTTGTTTTCTATTGTTTCAGGTATTACTCCCTACAAATTTACGTCTTCATACTATAGGTGTCAGGTACAATTGTAATATAATAATTCTGTATGTTCAATGCTCATACAAAACTTACATCTTCAATCGAAACCTGTTTATCTTTATTGCCCTTATGAAGTCTAATTAATGAAATTATAAATCAATTATCATTAAACATCGATCCGTCTGTAATAACATGAATAACGAGTCGTAAAATAATAATATTTTTCTCATATTATAGCAAAATCGTGATTAACTCGTAATGGATTAGGTTGGCCATGACTTACAAATCGAGACTTCGTACAAAAGTACATTGTTGCAATCTGGAAGGGAATATTCATACTTAATTTACATATCGAAATTTCTATTTAATATAAAATAAATAATGTGAATTGTTATTTCATGATACAAGATATAATAAAGATAAAATAAAAAGATATAATATAAGTCTGCATACAAAAAATAACTGCTTAAAAATGTTGTTGTCATACAACGATATACAGATACATATAGAAGTCAAACTCTTTCGCACATTCCACGTTCGCAGACACATGTATGTTTCAAACCAATGAAATTCGCGCTTTGAGTGGTCCTATATAGGCTGAGAAATCGTGTAGAAGAACCGTCTTAATGTGTGCAGGATTGAGCGTGTTAAACGTTTGGTCTGACTTCTGTACCTATTTTGTTCTCATAACTTTTGAATCAGTAAGATGTAAAAAACAATGTGTTTATTAATATCAAGATTCAAAAGCGTCATAAACGGAAGTCGACTTGAATTAAATGTTTTAGTTTCAATGAAGACAGTTCAGGCCGAAAGGATGCCGTTATATAAAACAATTGATTTCTATTTTAGTTTTTTCTTATGACAAAGGAAGGTCAGACGAAATAAGCAGACGCGTCATGGCGGTAAGCGACACACCCGTCATCTTTAATAATAAATAATAATTATTATGAATTTTACTTTTTAAGTAATATTATTTACTTTCGGAGTGATGTTCCATAGTGTTTGACGGTAGCAATGTTTAAATACGGGAAGCAAAAGTATTGTGCTCCTTTTAATGAAAATGTTATGACATTTTCATAACATTTGGCACAGTTGAAGTTTATATATTTTATTTTTATAAAAATGTCACTATGTCAATGTTTGTGTCGAAATTCGAACATAAATAAAATATTTAAGTACTATGGTTTTTCCATATTGACATTAAATTAGTTTTTTAACCAATAGCGTTATTATAAAATATTCACAGATATTCATGCTAAAAACAATGGCCTATTTGTACTTGTATGGTTTATTAAAAATTGACATTTACTTTTTTAATAAATTCAAGTAATCCCAAATCTTTATTCATTCATTATTTCTCAACACGAAGGACATAATATTATCAAAATATTTAATTTACTTTGTCGAGTATAATATGATAGGTACCTAAGTTCTTGCGATTTAAAATAAAAATATGTTGTTGTTTGGCCTTTACAGGTAAAAATGTATACTTGCTAGGAAATCTTTGAGTAATTAAATTTTTGTTAATAAAATAACAGTTATTTTAATTAAAGTTTCATTTGTAGATAATAGGTATGTAACACGTATGCTCACTGTGAAATCGAGGTTTTTGACTTTAAAATGTAAAATAATAACACCATAAAAATAGTAGTTTAACACAATATCACAAAAACCTTCAATTATATCGTAGTCCACATAATTGTTTACAAATAATCATAATTTTAAGTTCATGGTCTGCTTATCGGTTACTGATTTAATGCTTATAGATAATTATTGCAAAATATACAACACTACAAATTGCATTTATCGTATAAATTCTTTGTTTATCTGTTTCATGTTCCAACTATGAAGAAAAAGAAGAATCATTTAAAATAAATGATCTTATTATGAGATTGTATAAACTTGTAATTTTTCAAGGAAATTCAAGTTTTTTGACCCCAATTTTAATTATTATCGTAATTTTTGATTAAATTGTGGTAGATAAAGAATTTTATTTCGCGATGATTATTTTCGTTGGGTTTTACACTACAATTCCCGGATGAATCATTTCAATCACTTGAGGATAATTATTTATATGCTTTTGATAAAGTCAATAGCAAAATTTACCATTTCAATAGGATGATATTAAAATTGAGTCTAAGTTATAAATGTAAGACAAAAGAAGCCATTTAAATTTTGTTTCGATCGCGGTTATTTGAATTATTCACTTCTGTAGGCTTCCTCCAGTAATGGTCTATTTGAAACAAAAATGTTCTCTCAAATCCGACCAGTAGTTCCCAAGATTAGCGCGACCAAACAAACTCATCAGCTTTATATTTTTATGTATGATTTATTTATTTATTTATTTACTATCAAAAATATTACACGAAAAAGAACTTACTGGCTAACTTAAACTAATTCTTTTACTGCAGTGATTATATATGAAAAAACAAGTGTAACGATTGGTTACTGAGTATGGTATGTCCTTTCGTCCCTATTGTTTCCCGTTTCCCCCAATTTTAAGTTATCAAGGAGTGTGTTATGATAAGGCCACCGTACTTGTCTTAAAGTTTGATTACTGATTGCATTTAGTCACTTATTAGCTGTGGTTCCAATTCACATCTACCGACAATTAAATGTGAGTCTTATGATTTTGAACATAGGATAGAAATTGCATTGTTGTTATTACGTGTTTGTATCGACGTTTCCGCTCGTCTGCTCATTAAATACTTAGCGATATCAGTAAAAATAATTGTGTACATTGGTTTTTGTTCTCATTTCTTTTTCTTTTAAAATTTAAAGTGATATTATGTTTTAAAAATATATTGAGGTAATTAATAAAATATTCATAACTTATAGTTTTCTGTTGATACTCAGTCATTTTAACAGTACGAAACGTCATTTATAATAAAAATTAATTTATATACTTACATTGAAAATTATAGTTCTATCATATCGTACTAATATTAAATGCATAAGTTTATGAGGTTTGTTACTTTTTCACGGGAAAACTACTGAACGAATTTGGATGAAACTTTACAGTATAGCATATAGATCAGAATATCATAAAGGCTATTATAATCCACCCTTGCGAAACCACGAGCGATACTTAGTTCGCTAATAAATCTCAACAATATTAAGTTTCAAGCAATCCCACCTACAATGTTTTAATTATTACAAAACGATCTGACATTTAACGATAATATCTTTATACCTTTTCATATAAAGTTGTTTAAAAATGTTGCCTACTACGCCCAGGCATCCATTACTTTTAACATCGTCAACTTTCACTTGATTTTCAAATACATTTCTGCTTGTTATATAATTTAATGGACGCTTTCCGTATTTGTATTAAATATTTTATTTAAAATAAATTAAGTTGTAAATGACCCGATTGTGTTGTTGATGTGATGAACATTATAATTTTCTACTGTCTGGGTGTTCATTTATCTATAGTATGTATGTATTTACAAAAAACGTATGTTTAAGTATGTCTATCATCTAGTTTTCATAGTACAAGCTTTGCTTAGTTTGGGACTAGATGGCGTTGTGTTACATGTCCAAGAATATTTATTATTAAATAAATAAATATTGCCCAAAAGGAGTGCCATTTTCATCGACCAATTTATTTTACTTATCGCACACAATAAAAACTAAGTCATTTGTTTATAACATAAAGGTTATATAACAGATAAACTACGCAAGAACAGGAAGATCATTGATATTCACAAAATCAATGTCAAATGATATTTCCTTAAACGGGAAGTGCGGCTCGAGTCAAGAGTTGCCATATTGCCTTGATACAGTTTTCACGAGTTTAAGGGGTTTTATTAAATGATTTTCTATAAAACTTTTAATATTTACATTGTATGTTAAATCATTCATGTGATTTAGCTAAAAGCGTTAATACAGGTTTTATGCTTTATATGACTCTGTGTTAAATATTTTTCCCCTTTATTGTACTTCGCTATCGACACCCTTATACTATTTGTATTAGATTTAATGACGTCTAAAACTTGTTAAAACTTTGAGAGGACGGATGCTTGCTCTACTTAAAATCTGATACAAGGCTTCCGCATAGTATATTGGTAATAATGATTAGCCAACTTAATAATTTATAGATTTGCAGAAACAAAAGGAATTCCCTGTAGTCAATTAATCAAAGTTTATAAATACATAAACACAATAAAACATGCTACGTAATGATAATAACGCCGCGTCTCCCCGCTCACAATATCGTTTCATTCCCAAAACCATCGCTTCCACAGCCGTAAAGCGAAAACTTTTCAAAGCCAAATCGGCTGACCGGTTGTGCAACTAGTCGAGCGACTAGTATAGGAAGCGGCTGGTGTACGTGAGAAATGAGTTTCAAGGCATGGCCGCTAGAGGGCGATACGGGCGCTTGCTCTACATATTTTTCATAATATTTGTTCTTAACCGTAGTTTACCTTACTCATTTTCATTCCTTTATTAGGTTTTATAATTTAGGCATTCTTTGTTAGTGTTATAATACTACTGCCCAACTTATGTATATTTTTACGAACTTTAACGAACATACAATGTATTGCAATTTATTACTATGATATTTATTGTTCTCCAAGTGCAAAACGCCTTCGTAGACGACACTAGCAACGATTGTTACATAATACATCATTCAGCAAATGAGATTACTCGCTAGTGGCCAATACGTAACAACTAGTCATACAGCGTATCATCGCATAAATTATTTTGTTCTACATTTTTTAAATGCTAATACATTTCATTCTATTACTTATTACAAAACCTTTTTAGTCTTTCCTACAAATTTCACCTATCAATGTCAAGGATATTAATTATTAACATTACATAATATAAATGAAACAACGGTATGTTAAGTAGAATAAAAGTTAGGCAATTTTAATTAATCAAATCTATTATTAATTCGCTTTCACGTTGATATCACATTCGTCAAATACAATGCCGGCTACATTCATAATTAGAAAATGGAAAATGTGATTAAAGAGTAATGTACTAAAAAGTAAAAGTGTAATCGAATAATCCGCGACCTTCTTGCTTGTGTATTTTTTGCAGTGTTTTGTTTGGAGTGTTATCGCATAACTAGCAGTTTGTTTTTAATAGCCGCTATTGAGATATAGTTTTATGTTCGTCGAAGACCAAACGCCATAGTTTTACTGCCTAATTACTCAAGGAATTTAAAAATTTGTAAGTGTTGGAAGAATTGTTATTTTAACAGTTTGTGTATCACATTAATATTAAATATTTGTTCTTATAAATGCTACATTCCGAAGATTATAATTTATTGATACGAATGACTACATAAGTGACTATTAAATGTTAAAATAGTAGACCATGCTTTGAAAAATAGGCTAGATTGACCTAATAATATCAGGGGAGTTTATTTAGTGTCTATTGGCATTAAAATCGAACATGTAGTATATTCATAGTTCGATATTGCTTCTTCCAATACTTTGAGATTTCTAAGAACTCTTCAAAATCGACTCGACGAAATATATTTAATTGTTTAATATCATGTAAGTGTATTATTTCCTATCAACACAACCGGGACAGAGGGTTGACCGGCAGATGTAGCTCTTAGGCATTAAGTCCACCTTTTGTACTGCTTTTTTATTTTGTAGTTTTTTTTTGCAATATATTTGTTTTTTTTATGTAATTACAAATACATGTTCTACAATCCGTTTGTTATGATAACAAACAATTGCAATTAACTAGGGAAGTAACAAAAGCGATAAGTTACCGTAAATCAAACGGATTCGGCAAATGAAAGAGATCGCCATCAATATTCATCTGTGTATTAATTAATGCTTGGAAAATATTCGCATTTCTGAGAGCTTTTTATTTTTCATCGCCGTTCTATTTTTTTACTCATTGAATTTGGTTGGTTTTATTGTATTTAACAGTGTTTTATAAACTTGGATTTATAAAAAAATATTGAACGAAAAACAATATTGTCGAAATAAAATACTATTATATACTAGCCTTACTATTCTTACTTCTTAATTTTTAATAATCTGTGTCCGGCTGTATGTATGTTTCTTCTTTACACCTAAACTACTAATCCGATTTGGATGACATTTTGTATAGTGGTTGTTTAAAACACAAAAGAGGATATAGTATAGTGTTTAACCCAGAAATGTCCACGGGAACGGGAGATATACGCAGGTGAATAAAAAATAACAAATAAATACAATAATTGTAAATATGGTGAATATATCAAAATAGAACTCTTTTTAAAAATAAATGGTGTAATACACTAAAATAATTCAACATGTTTCTCTATCTAGGAAAACGTATTCTATATCTATTTAATGAAGTAATCATGAGACAGAATTATCTACATAATATATATTATATTTGATAAGATTGAAGAATGATTTCATTACCTTCATACTTTAGTGCAATGTCAAACGATTATATTTCCATTGACAAATACTAGATTTGTCTCCTGACTTTTTTTGCACTTTATCTCATTGTAATGCCACCTTGAAATTTTCTATAATCAAATAGTGACCGTTTTTAGATGCTGCATGATTAAAAGTAAAAAAAATCTACAACTTTCCCTGTTTATGAAATATGAAACACTACCACAATATTCATAAATAGAATCTTACAAAACTCTATTGTCTATAGCTTGCTTTACCCAGTGATTAATTTTCAATGTCAATTAGTTTCATTCTAAGTAGTTGTATTGCAATTGTGTGCAATGGTTACGGGACACGGAAATTCCTGAGTCCTTGGTACCTAAAATAACTTGGCGTCTTAATGCAGGTATTTGAAATTGTTTTGTGCAAGTTTATATTAAATCGTTTGTGATTAAAAACTTAAATAAATAATTAAATATAATATCAAGAATGTATTTCAAATTATTTAACATGTTTTATTTACGTTTTCGAGTATATCGCGTTTATCCCGACACGAGGACAGGGCCGGGGATTTTTTTATAATATATATATAGATTTGACATTGATTATAATAAAACAAACTAACGTTCGTTCCTAACGTTTATAGTGTTGATAATTTTATTTAATCTTTAATTTCTAAAATCTTCAAATTAATACATTTCTTTAATACTGAGTAGAAGCTGAAAAAGCGTGCTAAAATAGTTAGCAATTTTATTCAACGTTCGTATTAAGATCATCAGAATATTTATAACTATACGTTAGGTACTGTACTAGTGACTGCTAGTATCAAGGTCATCAAATAATACTACGCCTAAATCTTTAGTTTAAAGTATCACAAGGCTGTTTCCATGCTCAACTCATTAGTAACTACCGACTATAACTATTAGTGGAATTTCGGCAAAAAATACCAATCTGCACTATTCCATATAATTCCAAATTTCATACTAGAAATTAGTATAAATGGTTTGCTTTACGTATTAACATATTATACATAGATTTAAATAACCTAAAGATCGTATTTATAGGGCCGCTGTAGGAAGCGCCGTACGACCTCCGTGACGTCACGTGGAGGCCACTACGCTCTCTCTAGTCATGCCAGTGTTGCCGTCCGTATAGCTGTTTATTTATTTAAACAATTTTGCCCTCAATGTATATTGATGTAGATACGGTTTTCGGTTCAATGTTTTTGGGACTTTCTTTGTGAAAATGAAAATACATTAAGGAATAAATAAGGTCATTAAACTACGATAAACCCTTATAACTTTTAAAGACATCGTCATCATCAACTAAAGTCAGAAATTTTATATTATATCATATACATAAATATATAATGAAAAATTCTGCAATAATACCAAAATATCCAACTAACTTGCATAAAAACTATGAGTAAAAAGTATATTGCTATAAAACAAAGTTATAAAAGAATATTCTGATAAAATAGACGAAAAAATCCATGAAATGACCGTGAATTTACGACATTTAAATCTGGTTTATAATTATTGCCTATGGTACATATAAGGAGACACGGTGACATTTAATATTAAGTAAATATATATAATCTGAATGCCTAAATGCTTTTGAAATAGCTAGATAAGAACGCATTTTTGCATAAGATATCATGTTCTGTTTTTTACAACCTAACCTAACAACAATTTAATATTTTATTTCCAAAGAATTGTATATTAGTAACTTTTAAAATTTTAATCATTTTAATATAGATAAGTCTAATAGGAAATACACAGAGATAAAATAGTACATTGAGTGCTTATATAAAATAGGGATTGATGTAATAGACCTTGTAACATATAGTACAGAAATCTTGGTACTATGGACCGGTGCCTCCGTCTCTTTTGTAATTCGACCTTCTCTTATTGTTTTTTATCGTGCAATATTTATTGTTAATTGAATATTGAAATTGTAGATGTGTAGAAGAGTGATAAATCCAAATTAACCGTAAAAGTAGGAAATATATCTCACCTATAATAATTAACACAAAAAGTATGGACGTCTCAAATTAATTACTTTTTATTACACTAGCTGATCCGCGCGGCTTCGCTCCCGTAGCTTTATATGTAATTTATAAAATATAGTCTTTTTTACTTGTGGGTAATACTTGCTTTTGAATAGTGAAAGAATTTTGAAAATCGGATCAGTAGTTTTTGAGCATTTTTATTATAACTAAACAAAGTTTTCCTCTTTATAAAATTATTAATGTAAGTAAATTAAACATTGGTCTTCCATTAGTTCATACTAGGAGAAGGCTGGGAAAATTCCCGGCAGTAAAATAACTAATTGAGACTTTTAGACATTGATATAAGTAATTTTCTAACCTACTTCTGCATATTGATAATGTCAATAATACACGACGTTTAATATATCATGTTTAATGACTGTTAACTACAAACATCAATTACTAATTTAGTTATAAATTGTCGGTTAAATTGGCTAGTCATTTGACTATGCCCGGTTTTTATAAGTAACAGAACGTGATAGTATTGGTTGTACGTTTGGTTGTTATATTAACGCCACGTTTATTATAGATATGCAATAGACCTACGCCTAGTAGGATTAGGTTATTGTGCTGTCCGTAAGTAAAACGCCCCATTTTATTAAATTTCAGATAAAGAAAACAGAATTATATTAAATTTACTATAATCATAAATCGGCAATAATTTTTGTTTCAGTTAATGAAAAGTTTAAATATTTTTTTATTTACACTATTTTCTTTTTTATTACGTTAGTGACAATAATTTGAGCCCACCTGGAGAGTTAATGTTTTTAACCCTTTACAAATAGTGTTAGTAAAAGCATATATTATTATTTATTCACGATAAGCAGTCGACATGCGCTCCAGTGCCGTGTTTCGTGCGCGAGTAATAGATATTATGTATACAGGGCTGCCACTCGCTTTTTATAAACGAAACGTATTTAGGTCAAATATTTATTTTATACTCTATCGCAGAAAAACGTAAAAACGTCGCGATATTTCATAGTAAACATTAAAACATATTTAACATTCATCAAACAATTTGATGTGTGTTTTCAGAGTTGCCGTTTACGTAGTTAAAATTATTTGTTGTTTGATACGGCAGCCCTGCTGGACGTGGTCGGACTAGCCTATCTGAGTACACACTACCGTTGTCCGTTACTTACAATAACATGTTTAGGCGCATCTTTAATCGAGGTTATATATTATTTTATAACCTTTGCTTGCAAATACCTCCGTAAATGCCATTTCGGTTTTCTCCGGTACCTTTTGTGAGGGAAGAATTCCGTCTGATTGTATTGTGAGGTCTTCCTTATTACGAAGTTATTAAGATATTTATAGATATAATCGTGTCACGTGAATGCATTTTACATGATAGCTGTCATGATCATAAAAGAGGTTTAAAAGCATCCCAATATAATTATTAGAAAGATACAAAAAAATTCATTTTGATAATTATTCTTTCCTTTTTGCATAGAAAATGGTTCTATACTTCAAAAGTCTTCTTTTACAAAAGTAAGCACTGTTCATATGTTTGTCTATGATAGATTAATCAGCTCTGTTATCTATGGACCACATATCCTTGGGATCCGAGGGCAGTAAGGGAGGTCGCTCACACACACATACACACGTGTGCAAGCAGCGCCACACGAGTGAAATGCTCACATGTTTTGTTTCTTTTACTCTATTTGACGCGTATAATGGCTGTTATACGCTCAAGTTATTTGCGAATACGTTAGAACAATATAAATCCAATTATATCGGCTATTTATAGCTGATTTTGCATGTCATACACAACTTCTGTCGTTTCAGAAACTTCTTGTGTGACTTTATGGTTATATTTAGATGAGAATTGAAAGTGAATTTTCAAGGACGCGTCATGTAGATATGCATATTTCGATATCGTTCTTTCCTTGTCTTACGAACTAATTCTCTTATTCTTAATGTTATACGGAGATTAAAAGTATTCAAAGATATACACAATATTTACTGTAAAAAAGTTATAGCATCTTATATGTAATCAAAATTCCGACATATTTCAACTACGTTACAAAAGTGACATTTAAATATCGTGTTATTGAATGTTTGGCCTCAATTTACGTAATTTTCACATTGATTGATTGTATTACTAAATGTTTTACAAACGCTGTATCCTTGAACCGATTCATTGATGTTTCCGAAAATTGGTTAAGGAAAAAGTACGCACTCAAATGTTTAAACAATGTCAAATTATGTGTAAAGTGAAGAGGAAATGACGTCAAATTATCGTAGTTCTAAGCATTTGTGCGTTTGAAATCAATTCTCGTGATACAATTATGTTTTATTTAAATCATATTGATTTAGTTGTTAGAACTAAGCATTTTAAATAATTTTAAAGAAAAACTGACGTATAGTTGTGTTCAAATACTCAACTGATGGCTATACTTTTTGAGATACCTAAATTCTGTCCCTTTTAATAGGAGTTGTAGTGCATTTAGAAGCCCTTTAAAATTGAGGACCATTTCAATATTACGAGGTAATTAGTGTTAGATAAACTAAATCATGAGATAAATGAAGTACTGAAACTTTAATAACATTTAATATTTAAATACAAGACTCGAAAAATTTTAAGAATAAATCGCGTTTTTAAACTCTTATGAACTACTTAGCTACGAGTATTGGTTTGAGGGGAAAGTAAATTGCAACTGCGTTGAAAACGCCGTGAATTAACCTGAAGCTAAAACGTAATACGTATAGTTTTCTTCGTTACTAGCTATGCGCCGCGGTTTCTCTTGCGAATGTCTCCCGTTCACGTAGGATTTCTGGGATAAAAGTTATCTTTCGTCCTTTCTCGTGTTTCAAAGTCTCTGTATAAAATTTCATCCAAATTGGTTCAGAAGTTTAGGCATGAAAAAGAGAAATACAAAGACAGAATTACTTGTGCATTTATAATAATAATTAGGATTTTATTATATTTACAGTAATAAGAAGATCGATTCTTTAAAGAGATGCCTTAGAACTATCAATATTGAAGTAAATTAGAGTTAGAGTTGGCATTACAGTTTACAAGGTATCTATGGAATGAATGCTAATTTTTACTAAGAAATGTTTTGCAGTATTATGAGATGATTGATATAAAAGTACTATTAAAATAATAGTCACGTTCAATTTGTTTTGGTTAAATTCGAAGCTTCCGTAAAATTTTCGGGATAGAAACTATTCTATGTGATTCCTGAGGCTACAAAGGATCTCTGTACAAAATTTCATCCAAATCAGTCAGTAGGTTTGGAGCCTATTCAAACAAATCTTTCGTCTTTATAATATTAGTATAGATGTATCCATAACCATTATTATACTAAAATAATGCAACTATCTTTTAAATACCAGTTCCAAAGTTTGACAAAAGAAATCCTTCATCACATTTTTGAATGCCTTACCCGTGGTAAAAAACAACAGAAATAAAGTAAATACAAAAGTTATTCGTTATAATATTTTTATTTATCGTAGCTGGTAACTCCGAAGACGGCTTAGAAGTCGACAATCTCTCGTAGAGTTGACCTAGTTTAATTCTCCTGCCGCGCTTGCATCAAAAATTGAGTTAACAAATTAAATGTATTCATCTATTTCTTGATATAACAGCAATTAACATTAATTGACTACATATGTTTAATATTAAGTAAACTGCAGAGTCTATACTTGTATACTGTATAATATATTTAAAAAAATGAATTATTAAGATATTTATCATATTTCTTGTTTACTAATTGTCTCTTACACATAGAGTATAGAGTGAGAGTAAGTTAGTTTTAAGTTACAAAGTCGTTCTATATTGTGTGCCCGTCTATATTTTATTAAAGAAAATAATACAATAAATTGACCGATAAGGGGATCAACAAAGAGGAAAGGAATTGAATCAAACATATTTCTGAGAAATCTATCCGTATTAGTTGGTTCGTAGGTACATACTTTAATGGTCAAGGATGAAATACACTTTTTTATATAACGTGTTACATTACATATAGTTTTGCACATAGACATACGTACTATCTATCTAATTTTAGTATTCACACATTGATAATGAAAAATATTAAATAAATAAGGAAAATCTATCACAATCTTTTGTAGACATCGGAGTTGTATTATCTTTGTTACATAAAGCGGTAAAAACCGTTTTTTTATCGGGTTATATCCGATTTTTACTGATTAAAACTGTGCAAGAGGTCGGGTGTTCTGTGGTTCTTTAACAACGAACTCGTAGGATGTTCCTGAACACGTATGATAGCGGTTCACCTGATAATAAGTGACTAAACCATGAACACCAGAAATCAAATCAAATCAATTCATGGAAGGGGACAGGAGATAATATAGGATTAATAAAAGTGAAGAAGTATGTAGGGAAACAGGCTGGCCTTAGGTTAAAATGAAAATAATAATAACGTATGACTTAAATAAAAAGACGAGGTTAGTTAATTATAGATTGCAACACAAGCACGCTTACTGAATGCACTAAGTATATTTATTTGGAATGCGCCACTTTCATTAGTTTGCACTGTAAGATTTCTTTTTATACCTAGCAACTAAGAAATGATACGGTTATAAAACGTCAAGTGTACAGGCTAATGCAAACTTTCACAGTCAAAATGAGGTTTATCTTTTGTATTGTGTGCTCAGGCTTGAAAATGCAATAAAGTGCAATTTTATAACCTACTAATTTTACTTCTGAAAAGAACAAGTTTAATGAGACGTCAAGAAAGAAGAAGTGAATTAAATTCAAAAATTAATCTAAAATTTATTATTCTTAATATAGAAAATGCAGGCAATACCAATATCCTCCAGTTTTATCCGGAGTAAACAAGTTACCAACCATTTTTGTTTTTCATTATTTTAGCTAAGCATGAGTAATTCAATGACACATTAATCAAATAATGCTTATTAATTGTTTCAGGTAATTAGCGGGTCAAAGATTAAATATTATTTTGCATTTATTGGCAAGTACGTAAGTATTATTATCGAAGTATTTTGAAATATCTTCTTTTTCAAGGGTATAGTACCATTTCATATGAATCTTACACAGATGATGAAGAAGCCTAAATATTAACGAGTGAGACGGCACATGTTGGGGATGACAGCTTTTTGAATGAGTAATAAGAGTGGGTGTAGGCATTTAAAGTGTACTGAGATTTATTTGTAGGGACTTTGGCTGGACAGTTGAGGATAAAACGATTGGTATGATAGAAATCTTACCATTTCATTGAAAAATATTGTTGAGCAGATGCTCAAAGTAATTAGGTATGAAGTTCGTTTTTAGGGTTGTCAGATTTCTATTAATACTAAATTTTCAAAAGACTGCATTTGCCATGTCCTATAATAATATTTTGTTTTCCAAGATTTCGAAAACCTAGAAAGCCAGTTTTAATTCCCCACGAGCTACCTAATAGTGGTTGAAGCGAATAAGCTTATATATATTTTCCATGAAATATGTGTAAGCTATGATACAGATTCTATTTCTACATCCTAATTTTATCCTACAAAGTTTAAATAAAAATTTTAAACTCAAACGAAGATTGCAATTGTATTCGAAGCTATTTAGGAAAGTTTTTATCGTTATGCAATATAGCGAATTCCATACGTAAAGATTTATCAGCGATCCGGACAATCTTATAAAGCGTTTGAATATTCGTCTCGAAAGTTAAAGTTATACAAGGCCAGACAATAATGACGTCACATCGTACTTGATGTACTATACAAGAGAAAGCAATGGTTTCTCAGAATCTATTACGAAATTCAGAGATTAGACCAAATTTTTATCAAATAGTTCTTTAATAGTTTAGCAGTTTATTATAAAAAATGGCTATTTTGGATATTATTTCTATATTTTTTTAAAACGTTGTAGGGTCATCTTTAAACTATCAATTATACATACATTTGGGGCGTATTCTTTTAAGACCATTTAGTGAATTTGATTTCATTTGAATTATCTTAAGAAAAAGTGTACTATCTTTGAGAATGTTCGCTCTAATTCTAATTCATGTATATTATGATATACACGGGGAAAACCGTAGAGTAAATAATATTATTTGTAAAATACATGTCCTACTTCAGTCATACAGCTATGAAATGCAGTAATTTTATAGCGATCCATACTTTCTCCAGTCCTGCTATGATTGCACTATGTTCTGTCACAATATAAAATGACCTCCACTGGATAAATAACTTTTGATAAACTTCTGTTGCTTTAGCTTTGAATTTCTTTGATTTAAGTTTTAACATACGAACTTTTTACTACTTTTGTATTGTTTTTGGTTTCAAAACTTCAATTACCTCATGTCAATCGCTAAATATCTTCTTTATTTAAATTCTTTAGTTATTTTTGTAAAAGAAAACTACGACATCTCGTTGGTATTTAATTTCTGCGAGTAGGCATGTAATAATTTTTTAATTACTGATTATGCGGAAATTTCTGTTTAAAATTTACTTATTTTGATTTCATCGTGCAATAATTTAAACTTGCGCTATATAAATGGGAATTCTATATTATAAGTCTAAAAATTCAGAATAAACCATACATTATACGGTTTCGGTTGTCTGGAAGAGATCGCTGTAAGCGATAAGACCGCCACTTGTACTTATCACTTTGCAATACCTTTTCTCGTTGTATCCCCTCTTTGTGGAATAAAGAATTATTCATTCATTCATTATATTTGTCATTACCGACAAATTGTTATTATTTCAAGGTCTGCGATCCTGTACCGGGGGTGTTTTATTTCAGTATGTTAAACACGCAGTTATGAAATTGTAAACATCGTATAAAATCATATAAATATCTTTGAAAGTGTGTTTGTGGCGTAAGTACACGGTTAGAACGCGAATGGCAGTGGTTACTCTTTAAAATTAGTATTAATTTCTAAAAATTAATGAAAAAAGACCTAAGTCCATAGTTATATCACTATTTTAATCGATACAAAATTCAACAGTCGTCTAGTAAGTTTAGTAACATTCTAACTGTGGTAGGAATAACCATATTTTTAAAGAGCGCACAGTACATCACATTAATATTAATATATAATGAAATATTGCTTTGCGAAGTTATATTCAAAATGGATTCCAATATAAAATGCATTTCAGTTATTCTCAACGTTACTTCATTAAACCGGAATGTATCGACGTGATTGTTCCTCTGCAACTTTCTAATACAAATAAAAACACCGATCTACCAAAATTGAGCGAGCTTAGGTCGCGTCGAAAGTAAAAGGTTTTCTTCCTATTGTTTATTTGTGTTAATCTATGAAGAAACATTTCCTCATTAACATTGACACTATTCGGGTATAATTAAGAGCATTCTCAACGTAAATGATATTTCTTAAGCGTCCTTGCCTCGTGTCGGTTACGCACACAACGAAACTGTTGAACGATCGCAAAACTTTGTATCGAGTGCATTACTGTTTTACTTCATAACACATGCACGGAACGCGAAGTTTTGAGTACAGTATGTTTATTTGGACAGCGTGTTGCGTGATTGAGTCGCAAGGGAATGACGGCCTACAGAACATTTAAAAGTGGGTCGCTGCGAGTAGCGGCGTTAGCAATTAAGCGATTTTTATACCTATTTATTGTCTTACGGTACGATAGCTATTCGTGACGTTCAGGTGAGCTTGGTTACGTAAGGTCGTATGTTGAATGAGTGTTTCATTGTATTTTGTGATGGCCTCCTACTCATACAAAGAAGACATATCAATGAAACTAATGATTAAAAGAATGTTTTTTGTCTTTCGGTGATAATAAATGATTGTTAATAGGTATTACATATTAATCAACATAGATATGTTAATGCAAGAATTAATCTATCTTATTCATAGTAGAGCAAATATTTCTCTTATATTTACCTAAAGTAAAAACAATCATGCAATAGATATAATGCACAAACCATTCAAAGTCACTAAAATATTGAATATTCCTTACCGCTTTTCTTTGTCTAGTCGCTTTGGAAGTTTAATATTCTTTCGTTTTGGTGAGTTTCTAGCTCATGAGTCGTTTGAGATTCATAGAATGATGTCTTCCCTTGTAATGACATTATTCTGATGGATCATCATCATCTCACTAAAGCTAGAAGCATACAATTTGTATAGTAGATGTCTCTTAAGGCTTAGACACCCATTTAAAAAGGAATTGTTGATATTCCTGTCCAGTTTATGGGGTGTTTGTAATAGTACAGGTGTAACATTTGGCTTTATGTATCATGAATCTTAAAAGATTCCTCTTTATTATGCACGTAAGCCTTTAAGGTCTCCCTTATATAATATTACAGATACTCCGGTACATGTATGAGTGTTTTAAGATTCAAATACATAACACTACAGATATTTGGCGCTATGACGCATTATTTGGTTCGTTTGCGAATGCTCTCAAGCAACGTTCTTGACACATTTCAGCGAGCGTGAGATCATTTCGCAACGCAACGATCAATGTTAATTTATGATTTATCCATACTAATATTGTAAAGAAATATTCAATTCTTTCTTGTATCGTGAATTGTGAAGGTGTGTAGTGCGTATGTTCAGTTGGAACAAAATGTTTGAAGCTGGAGTTAGTTTTGAAGCTTATGATAATAAGTCAATATAGTTGAAATATTTATTTATTGGAACCACTAACTTACATATACATAATGCACTACTTACAATAATACCATACAAATCTCTTATACACTCAAACCCTAACACGGCCACATTTACACGCACACACACAAACACACACACACACACACACACACACACACAAACACACACACACAAACACACACACACTATTTACACGCGTGCGCAATATTTAGAAATTTGTTATTATTATTATTTTTTTTTTTGTATAAGTTTTTTATATATATATTTCACTTTCTGTTGGAAAAGTAAACACTCCTCAATGTACTTTATTATTGGGAGAAGCCACTGGCTCCCGACATACAGTTTTTCTTTTAAACTAGTTCGGGAGGCTATGGATTCATAAAATATTGTATCAAGTGTTTTTTTAAGCCAATAAATGAATTTGTATTTGTTGGAGTGGTTGAATTTGGACTTAGATTAGACCTTGTCCCCTTGTACCCTTAAGGAGAAAAGTCCTCTATTACATTTAAACTAGTGGCTCATTCCGAGCTAGCAGCCGCGTTGTTATATATAAATCGGACCTTTTATTTGATACCACACTTCGAACCTGAGATTTTAATTTGCTTCATTTACTATTCCTCTCTACTATTTATCGTCGGACAACTTTTTCCCAACGTTTTTCACACTTCGCTAATATACAAACATACAATCGCTCGGCCATCTCAATTCTTAGACTTTGCTTCCCTCGGTCAATAAATAAATTATAGATACCATTGTAAAAAAGAAAACTATTATCAATAAATAACAGATACTATATTATGTTATCGTAAAATAGTTGGTTACCAAGCCAACGTGAGTAGAGCCACGGACTTTGTTAGTTCAGTATATAATTTTCGTATATTGACGCAGTCGTTAAAATATTAATGATTACTAATTAGTTAATCACGCGGAAAAAGACGAGACCCAAATGTTTTGACGTCAGTCTCACGTGACTTTTAATTGTGATTCTAATGTAATTAGGATTTACCAAGGTTTTTATTGGTAATATTATAAATTATCTTTATTTTGTCGACTTTAGACCTTCGGAAACGTAACTAAAAGACTAATTTAGACAAAAATTTAAAACATTACATAAGCATGTATACTCTATCACGAGATTCCGTGTACATAATTACACATAGTTTGTATCTATGTAAAATACTCTTCGGAAAAAATAATTAAAATAACCTCAAAATCCATTCAGTGTTATATAAGTTGGCAAAAATACAGAGAGAATATCGATTATTTAGTAATACAACGAAATACGTATTGATTAAGAATCATCCCATTTAAAAATAAGGTGTCCCTAATAGATATTAAAATAAAAGATTTGTTAAACACAGAACTGCTTTCAAAATGAAATTAAAAACGAACTCAACGGTACGATCTCGCAAAGATAACACTGACACGACCACGATATTCTAAGTACTATTATCTTTGTAATATTTAACTCTTTTGTTTCCCTATGAAAGAAAGGGGAAAAAACTTATTATGCTGCGCTCAACACGAATTCTGTAGCTTTTCCAGTGTTTATGAGGACGGTATGTGGTAAAATAATGAGTCTCTAAAAACATCGTGGGTGATACGAAAATTCATAAGGTGGGGAAAGTGGGGTGGGTCGCCTAACGCCTCCCCGCCGCGGTATGAATAACAAAATCAAAGCCAAATAGGTGTTCTTACTTGTTTAACAGATTATAGTACGGATTATAACGTTTTGTGTTCAATTTCATTATGGCGTCACTTGTTCCAAAATTTGGTTGTGGATTTTACAGTTGACACTATAATTTCTCTTATTTATTGTTCATATTATTTTAATCACAAAGAAAGGTTACAATTTACTATTAAATAAGTAATGGTATAACATAATTGTAATGTCAGATTTACACAAAATACTTGTAACGTAACACCACACAAAATGTACAATGTGTCAAATTCCAAGCGAATTTAATTAAAGCAGTTAAATATTTTCTAGACGAAATCGTTTAAGTAAACAGCCCATTCTAATTTCTATCGTATTCGATTCGGAAAGGGGCATAAGACATAATTAATCGAGTAACTTCTGTCACTACCCTGGCATTTTACCCTCGCCAGTCGTAGGGCCAAATGCGCCCCTTTTGCTATTCTACCCTCATCGCAGTCCGTAATCTACCTTATTCTCAAACATTAAGTCATAATTTTGTTTGCTATACGTAAGAACAGTTTCGAAAATGTATAATTGTACGGGATTGTGGTTATTAATCGCTGAAAATCATATAACAATCTTTTATTATTGATTTTATAGTGCTTGTACTGTCATCTATTGTCAATTGTCATTTATAACTAACCTCAAATGATTGTAAAATCCTTTAAATATTTTAATATCGGCTAAAGAATGTATAGTATGTAATTACTTGAATTGTATTCATTAAAGCTTATAATTTCCTCTTGAAAAGGTTCATCTCTTTTGATGTTGTATTACTGAATCGTCCATATAATTTGGAGTAATTCACAATCAGCCAAGCTGATTAGATAAAGCGAATGTAAAGTATGGTGATAAATTGGCATGGCATCTGTCCAACAAGCTAATCCAATGCAAATTGCGACTGCCATCGATTGCGATATAAGAAACCCACTTCCTTACAATTATCAAGTTTGCGCCTCTACGAAATTAAAAATGAATGTCAATTATATAAACTATCAAATGAAAAGTATCTTTATCGTATAGGATTAAAGTCGCTTTTCGCTATTGCTCTCGGTAAGTTTCTCATATCAATATTTTATGTGTACTCCTACAACCTCAATAAGAATCGTGCAAGCGAGAGCGCACAATATCGAAATTTGCACTCCTTTTTGCTTCCACTTTACGCCTGTAGATCGAGTTTCTATATAAATGTTACAATTATTAAATAATTTACAGTTTCTGTTATATCACTCATTGTAAGTTAATACAAGAACAACGTTTCATTAAAAGTAAGACTTCCGCGCTTGACAAAGATTTAAAAATCACTTCGCAACAAGAGGTTTGGACGAAATCCTTTTGAAATGTTGCATTCTATTACGTGGTATTATGGCGGGTGACTCTTGGTTACGGCATCATTTTAATCTCGTTTTATGCAAACGGCCGAAGCAGTAACCAGTCATAGATGTTAAAATGATTTAGTAGATAAGTCAATAATTTAATATGCTAAAAGTGATATCTATTAATCAAAATGAAAAAATGAGTATAGATAAAACTGTCAAAAGTTTTAACTGTATAAGTTGTTCAGTAACGTTTTTTCTCAAAAGCATTAAAAGGACATCCAAAAATAATATTAATTAGCGACAGATGTCGATATACGTCCGATACTTCGCGCGGAATTTATATCGTTTCGAAACTTAAATGTATCTATTCGTAGAAGAACACAGCTTCATTCCATTCCCGATTCCATCCTTGCATTAAACCACTCTTACACATTCTGAAGTACAGTTAAACGATATTGAACTTTATTCCATTGTTATAACGTCGTTAAGTTTAAATTTAATAAGCGCGCTTTATCGTGGTCGAGGTGCGCATCGAAAACGCACCAATCTATTTTTAAAATCGATGCGGTGACCGAAGTGGGGCATGTGTATCTTTTACAATTATGGAACAGTTATCACGATATTAGGGCGTGACTACACATTCCACATTACCAACGAAACGCTAGTTTATCTTTAATGGAAAAAAGAATATTGCCATGAAGTTTTTACGAGCTAAACAAGTGTGTACTGTTATTAGTCAGATTTATCACATGCCTTAGCGCTTAACCCAAACGAATTCTATTGTTCCTTATGAATCCCCTTTAAAGACAAATTCTGTTTTACAATATATTGTTTACGCATATTATCGAGCCATACGCTTTCTCCACGTGCAGATCGTTGAAGCGCGGGTAATCTAGCTTGCTTATGATATGTAATTCCATTGTTTTCTTTTCCCATTGCTTTTTATGGTAGTTACTAGTTACAAACCATCGGTTATTGGTTTTGTAACTGTAGGTCATATCAGCTTGTAGATTTACAATCGAGTTTTAAAGCAGCAATACTAGTTTAAACAACTCTGTTCGTGTTACTTGCCCTTCTATAAAACAATAATATTAACTACATAGTTATATCTCTAGTTAATGAGATATTAAAAACGTTTATAGGTTTAATATTAACATAATACTATGTATAAACCTAACAATCTGTGTAAGTGATAATGATAGTGTTGAAACGTTATTAAATACCGTACACCATGTTCATGAATAATTTATGATTGAAAAAGAAATAATAAAACAATCAACTGTCAAATTTAAAAGCAAACATTTTGATTTAAAGTATTCATGGACATTCTTCAATAAGGTTCACGAACTTGTAAAAAACACATGCGCTAGGTAACAGACAGAAGTAGTATTATTCAAGTAACGAAGGGTTACAGCTACATTTACGGGTGAGTCGGCGCGCGGCCGCGCCGCGTGTTGCACCGTTATGCGGCCATGTACACCGGGCTTAATGACTCGCCGCACAATGCTACCAAGAATTCGCGATGCGCGGGAACTGCGATTCTAAATTTGAATTTTTCCATAGACAAGAATGCAGATTTTGATAAGGACGTGTCTCTGCGGCGCGGATTAGATAATCTGTTTCTGAACAGATGTCTCATTTTTATCTTGATATTATTCATCATTAGTAAACAGTAGTGTAGCTAATCAACATTATAATACATTATTAACATATTATTTACATTTCTACGTTGAAATATAAATGAGCATGAAAATAATTGTCCTAAAACAAAGTAAAATAAAGATGATTAGTTAGCGAGGTTATTACGTAGAATCTCTGTGGGAGAGGCGCTGGCTCGGAGTGCTGCATTAATAATAAATCACGGGCTAGTGATATAGTACCTATTCCTTAATCTAGCTAACTAAACTGAGCTTTGTCCATTACTATTTATCATAGATTGAGGGTTCCATGCTTTTATTGTCAAAATTCCTTCTAAGACTCTTTTACAGTTTGGTTAATTAAAGACCATTTAAGGAATAGTAGGATTTGGTAAAATGATCTATTACCTAATCCAGCTATTTGTATACGACATTTTATCAAAATTCGTTCAGTAGCTGTATCGTGATTGGTACACAAACATCTAAACTTTCACATTTATAATGTTAAGTAGGACAGAATACTTTGAAGTCACTTTTAATCGTATTGTTCAATCCGTTATGTAACTTCTGATTGTAGTAAATGCTTAAGATTGCAAACATAAATAATAGGAATATCAATAATTTTAATAGCAATTAAAGGCGTTCCGATTCATAAGCATTGTACGCGGAACATATTGATGTAATCGTAATGTAACGTTAAAAAAACTCACCGGAGCGGGGAAAGTGACGCGCTAAGATCGTGAAAGGTACTTAGAAATAACCAACATATCTTGAGCCCCGCCATACTTCGTGTCGGCAGAAAGTACCAACTCGTTCTTCCCAACACCAATTTGTCGGAGCTCCATCTTAACTGGACAACGACTTACGACACAGCACGGAATTCGAGCTACTTTCGCGTAATCTGTGCGAACCTCAAATATGAACTGATTTAGGTGACAATTAAATATTTATTGGAAATACACATGAAGGATTGGGCACAATTTGTTCTAATAATGGCTGGTCACGTATTTTTTAGTGTCGCGTCTTTGACACTGAACTGGATTTAATAAATTTCCAAGATAGTGTCAAATGAACGCTAAACGTGGTACATTTATTTATTCTGCGGTTAAAGTAAAATATCTTTGATTTTGGGATCTTACGCAATATTTCTATGGCATCAACTTCTTACTTTGTCATACGTATTAAATTATGGATTTGTAGCAGATTGCTAAACATGGTTTGAAGTTGCGACTATTACAGCGTCAGAAATGATCGCGATTCGATAGAACACCATAACTGCATTTCCTTAATTTTCCATTCAACATACCATCACTTATCGGGAGTACAGTCATTGGATTATTACACAAATTAGCATTTTTGAACGAATTTAGACGACGACTATCCGATTTGGTTATTTTATAGCCGTTTTATTGATATTTGATACGTAGAAGTGTGAATTATTTATAGGCGTCAACTCATATCCTTATATATTTTTTACTAAAATGTTCCTAGTTTTGTGAGATTTTAAATTCGTTCATTTTGCAACAAAATAAACTAATTAAGTCACAGAGACATAATCAATAAGCAATCAAAAACATATTACACGCTATTCAACGAATAAGAAGTTGAGAAAACGGGTCGACTTAATGATCGACAGTGATTAAACCGCCGAACGTAAATATATTTAGGCTATGTCGTAAATACCCGTGTTTGTTTACCCGCTCGCATAATGAAATATACTCTGATTAACTCGCAGTAGGGAAATTAATACTTGATTTGAATTGTTCTCACGTAATGAACGCACCTGCCTCAGATATCTTAACCATCTTTGCGATATAGTCTTCGTAAAGGACCCACCAATCTACTAATGTCACCACCGTATTAATAAACTCGTCGCGCGATCGGTCCACGCTCCTCGCTCCGGACAAAGAAATCAGATTAAAATCGATAAACACGTCCCCTGACGAGTCGAACAACGGGTGAGCAATGGACAGAATCGCTCGACTCGTCGGTCGACCGATCCAGCTGTCGCTACGTTGCTGTTTAATTTACGGTGTCGAAGATAATAGGCACTGTTAAATTTGTTGTAATGGCGCCCTTTTTTGGCGATTTTTTTTATTGACGTCTCATTGTTGCCAAGTTTGTTTGCAGTGCGGTTGATTACTCGCTAATTTGCGGTTGTTAAAATTTAATAATTGCAGTTAAAGTCAACTTTTACGACAGAAATAAAACGTCGATAACATATTTAACAATGTCTTTAAAACTAACGTGTTAAAAGTATGTTGCGTAAACAATTTATTGATCAAGGCTGAGCTCGCTAACGGAACTAACGGAAATTTCTTTAGTATGTATAAGTATTTCATATACGTGCGGCTTATATCACATGCAAGAAGAATATGAAGTTTCAATCTGAATTCTACCACTCTACTTATATCCACGCTTGGTTAAACTTCTTATTAATTAATTTTTACTTGTGTTCGTAAGCGATAAGTCAGTATATTTAGGAATTAATTAAAATGCTATCAGAACTAAATTGCTTAAAATAAAGCGATAAATTTATATTTGAACTCGAAAGTATCAAAGATCATATTATCGCTGCGCAATAATCTTTAACAGGCAATCAGGGCACGGTAAGAATTTTAATAAAAGAGTACGAAAATTATTTATTAGTTATTACATTACCTTTATTTCGTAATCAATATTTGTGATATAAATAAAATTAAATATACAACGATGACATAATCGAATGTGCATAAAAAGCGTCAAATAATAATTAATTCATAAAACCAAAGAGCATTTACTTGCTATTTTTAAACATACCTACAGATTTTCTTAAAGAAAAATCTATCTAATTGCTAAAAGGACCAAAAAGCGTTTAAACAATTAATTCCTAAAACCAAACAGCATTTACTTGCCATTTAGACGTAATTAATGATACAGATTTTTCTTTTTTTTTAAAGAAAGTTTTATCGAATTGTCTAGAAAGAAATCACCGAAAGTTCTAGTTCCATATTTCAGACAGACCCAAACGAGTCAGTGAACTCAGCCAGACTGTCTGATCACGGGGTTCAAACTGGGCGCATTACACCCACGGCTTGAAGAAAACTTTACATTACGTGCAATTTTGGATACAAATGATAGAAAATAAAAATATTTGTGGTAAATTGTATGTTAAAATAGATTTTAATTAACTCTAACGAAAATAAAACTGTAATTGCTTTTATTTAATGTCGATTTAACAGACAAAAAGTAAAAGGTTAGCAATTCGAAACGGATTTTTAAATAACCTATGTGTTTTTGAACAAAAATATTGTTCGTCTTCTATTAAATAGTCCGGTGTCATGAAATATTTTGATCGATTTACTTAGCAGATAAATAGGATTAGTCTTTAATGCTCGATCTTATATAATTTTGTTGAAGCTATATTTGTTTGGTTTCATTCATTAGTTTAAATCCAACATTGGGACAATTGTTCATGATCTTTTAAAAGTAGGTAATAATGTACAGACAAAAATATATATTAGTAGGATGCATATAATAGTGCGTGCTTTGGTTTTTTGTTTTTAAATTTAAGCAGTAAATGATTGGCAAATTTTTCTGCACGTATTAAAGATGGCTGCGCAATGCGTGGTAATATTTTCCACGAATCTTTTTGCCCCGGGAAACACCATCCCTCTGGGATATTGGTGAAAAATATTCTTTAAGGTAAAGTCAAATGTTTGAAGTTCTTCGAAAATGAGTAACGATCGAAAATAATGATTTTCTGCGGACACGATAATCTATTACTGAGAAAATTCATCGTAAACAAGGTACTGTACACATACATTCTGTATGTAAGTGGCCTCCGCGTGGAATACTAAATTAATATTTATTCTACTAGACGGTATTGCCTTATGTTTTGATATAATGCAATAAATAAAAACATTAAAACCTCACTTAAATTTCCTTTTACGTATACAAATAAGTATTAATAAAAATTACTTTATTAATATTTAATTTTAATTTTATGTATGGGTGGGTTTAATTTTATCGATGGTATCTTATAAATAAATTAGTATAACTATTAATAAATTAATTTCATAATTGATGAAAATGCAAAATTATGCATCTATTTGTTTTTTGCACAACTCAAAATAAGGATTGCTTGTATAGTTGTACATAGCTTGAATTCCCTAACTTATACAACTATATCCAATAATTGAGGATTTTTTTGAGAAATTTGCTTATTTTTTTTTGAGGCCAAAAAAGCATCTGCACTACTTTTGAAATTCCAAAATCCAAATGCTGATGCAATTGTAGACCCGTTGTTACGGGTCTTTTGGTGATCATTTCACGTCAAATGACCGCGTGCTTGTTTTTGTAAAAAAATAAAAAGCGGCCAAGTGCGAGTCGGACTCGCGAACAAAAGGTTTATGTTGTTATAGTATAGAAATATATTTCAGAAAAACAAATTTTATCTTCTTAGCTCGTTTTGTATTGTGATTGTTATTAACTAATTAACAGATTCCTTTCACATAGTTATCCCTTTTATCACTTTATTCAAGTTTAGACCTATAAAACCGCATATTATTATCCTATTATCCTATTATGTATCATTAGATACCATTAGCCCGTTATTTATTGTTTTTGAAATATAAGTTTGCAATTATTCAACTTGCAAGCATAACTAAGGAGTTTTTTTTTAATACTGAGCCAATAAAAATATCTGAAAGTGATTAAAAAAATAGTTTTATATGTAGATAATATTTATGTATGTATTCATTTATCATATTTGTATTTCTATTATTTTTTTTAAATCAATTATATGTAACCTGTATTATTTATTAGGTTATTATTAACATTTGTTTTTAACAAATTTCTTTATATATACGCCATGTATGTACGCCACCCATTTTTCTCTTCTGACACAGTTTTCCTCTACTTTTGTGGTTGTCTGGTAGAGATAGCTTGCTAGCTATAAGGCCGCCTTTTGTAATTCTCCTATCTGCTGCTCTGTTTGTTATCATTTTTACTTATCTTATAAGTGCAATAAAGAATTATTATTATTATTATTAATTACAAAATCGTGCCAAAAAATAATAATTATCAAACAATAGTAATTTACGGCAAACGATACACGGGGAAAAAAGGCTGAAACGAAGCCTCTCGGGCTCATGCCGTGGGCTGGGTATCGCTGGGTCAACGACCTCGTCCTCAAAGCGTTTCATGAATCGCTTGCCGAAACTAATTTATTGAAAGATTATGTGATGGACATTCCATTAAGCTTTAATTATTCTAGAACATTCTATGCCTTTCTAGAAACTTATCATCTGTATCTGTTACATTTGGATTTTCCATTAAGTTGCATAGAAGAAATGGTTAAGTAAAGCCATCTTTATATTATAAAGTAATCACGTATTTGTTGCTTCAAATAATAAATGATATTAACCCTTATAGGCCTGTGAGTTTAAAGCGATTAATTATTATTTTTTGCTTGCACATAGTAAAGAATATTCAGTCATACTAAACAAGAAAATAGTGTAATTGTTACAAGGATGATAATGCGAAAATTTTATGGAAATTGATAAAAAACAAAGTAACTCGTATAAACGGCTTGTTTGCTGTTATTGATTTCTAATGTTGTAATATGAAATTGTTATTCCAGTTTAGTTATTTAATTTGTGCGATATTCCTACATTATAAATTCTGTTTACGTTTGCTATTTTAAATAAATAGTATCACTTTCCTATGATCAGCAAAGTATTGAAGATTCTTCATAATTTTTCTTATCGAAAAAATAGTTTAAATTTATATGATTTTCAAATACAAAATTACGATGAACATTTTAGTTTTTTATATCCTAAAGGTAGTCTTAGAATAACAATTACACTTGTATAAATAAATTACGTCATATGGTTCTAAATACAACTAAATGAACGAGAAAGTATGCAATAATATATAATAACAAAACAAACAAAAAAGATTATTATGGTCTTATAACACACATGTTTGTCAGATTTAACTTAAAGTAAAAAACTAACAAGAAAAGTAAAAAAGAAACTATTGATCTCACAAATAAAAAAGGATTTAGTGTAACACACAAAGCATAAAAATTAGAATAACCGTCCAAAATCAAAAATTACAATTCAAAACCGGTTTAGCGATCCCATAATATGCTCCGGTTTTCGTTTGTCGGATTGGCTTCTTTACCATTGAATCATCAAACAATGCAAGCCTTTTGTTTTATCTAAATTCATAGAATTAAAGAAAGAGTGCAAATACAATGTTATCAACGATTATTAGATTCGATTCCGAAATCCACAACTCTTTCAACCTTGAAACAACAACAGTATTGTCCGTTCTGAATTCACAACACGTACCTAAATAGCCACAGATAATTATTACATCGCTAACTCATAAAATCACCTTCTTAATTGCGTCTTTAGCTTTGGTTTTTACACAGACAGCTGACAGATGTCGTTGACTCTTGGCGTGTTCCCAGTAACATTGATCAGTATTTGTATGGGTTTAAAGAAAAAACGCTGAAGTTTTATGTGGACTTAATATTTGGGAGGTTTTTAATGCAGGTTACCCGGTGTTGAGTTAACCGCCTTTGAATGTCCATAACAATAAAAATATCGTAGATGAATATAATTGGAGAATAAAACAAAGGATTGAAGATTGATAAGTAGTTCAACAATGACCATTGATATCACATATTGGAAAGGTCCAGAATAACAGAAGTCACAGTAGTCAAACTTCGAGCTTCACACACATACGCACTGTGACGAGGTACGGTCTCTTTTTACATAAAATTGTCCTTTTATCCACCTGCCCAGTTTGAGGTTTTTTATAAAGTAAATAATGATAAAAATAATGCAGTATAGTGCTGCTACTTAATTAATGTCTACCAACAATCTTTGTATTTCAGCTGTCGTCGTATTTCTACTGGAAACACAACACCTTGAGAGAACTCAATCAATACAGTTGTAACCATCTAATATGGAATAAATTTAAGTCCCTCAGGATTACATGATAAGATACAGGTCTAAAAAAGATGTCGTATATTATCACAATTACCCAATAAATAATGCAGCCGTTTTGAATAACCTAATATCTTTTATTACCACTATATATAGGTACTTGTACTTAGCGAAATTTAATGACGTTACGGATTGATTATTGTTGACTATTTTAAACATAACAAGGTACCATACCAAAGTTATATTCACTTTGATTAAGTCGATAGTTAATATAAAAGCAGGTGGAAACAAACTAAAAGTGACTCTAAGGTGCGATGTTATCTAAAAATAAATATGAGATGTCACATCGGCTGACACTGCTCTATACTATATAATTGATACATTAAATATAAATTATAAATGGGAGGCAGGGACAACCCAATTTTTCTTGACAATGAGTTATAACAACTGTTTAAAATTAATAAATACAAAGTTCACGTCCAAATACTTATCCTACTAATATTATTAATGTAAAGTTTGGATGTTTGTGTGTCAGTAGAGAACGGATTCTGATGAAATTTCTTATAAAGATAGGCCATTAGCTAAATTAGATGACTATTATTGATTTATGAATCCCGAAATTAACGCGAGCGATAGTTAACTATAAGGTCCTCCCTAAGACTAAAAAAATGACAATTAAAAGTCCTCTTTTAATTGTCATTCTTTTACTCTCACTTTTATTTAAAAAAGGGAAAGATGTTTATATTTCTCTCAAAATTATTCATCTATTGAATGTTTAATAAATCCTTATAATTTTTTGTTTTACTCGATAATTAATTACTTTTATATATTTCTCCTAACTCTTAATATGTTATGTAATGAAAAATCGTTTCATAACAATTTCACGTAAATCAATTACCGCTTATTAAGGATTTATGTACAAAGTTTATTTGGCCATCGACCTATGTTATGTCCTAAAAATCCCTATCGTAATTAGTATGAACAGGATACCGGCGTTTCCAATTTAGGCGCCTTTTATAGCGTGGGCGAACAAAAAACAGTATATTGTCCTCTATAAGCTTTGAATACTAATGACATGTAAATATTAACGTGTTTTGATTGAATTTCAACAAAATACAGCTATTTCAATTGATTCTTACTTCTGACCCATTGTTAACGAAGGTTGAAGTGGCGAAAAACCGACGAAATTTTAAGTATTGTTCTGATACAAATAAAAAGGAAGGTACAATAATGTGTCTAAATAAGTAAAAAGTTGGACAAGCATTTAATTTAAACAAATTATCCTTTTTATCTATGGGAGTCGATAAGGACTACAAACATAGATAACGTGTATTCTGAGAAGTGGAAAGGAATCCAACAATGTCATATTACAACAAGATTTTATACGAAGCCGGCCTTTTATGTTTTCTCTAAGAATGGTCAGGGTTTCTTTTGTCTCTTAATGTTTTATTGAATCAGGTAAATTCAAATTTTTGAAAATGTATAATAATAATATTTATTTCAAATACTTCGTTTTGTTAGTTAAAAATGAAAAAGATTCTCTATTGAGGGAGTAGTTTCTTTTTACATTGACTTTGAATTATATAAGTAAATTAGTTTAAAAGAAGCATTTGGCTTCCTTTATATTTCAATTACAAAATGCAACACGATAACGAGTTTATTGTTATTTTATGTCACGTGTAGACTAGTAAAATTAACACGTGATGCTCGCACGGTTTTGTGATTTTTAATTTAGTTGTATTATTACTTTCAACTCATGAGACATATTTCCTTAATTGGCTCGCCTTAATAACGGAATTGTTTAAAAAATAAATCGGTTATTTTAGAAAGGGTGTTATGCGCAATAACCTTATAAGTTTCAGTCGAGCGCGTCAGTAAATCATTAACACATTTGAAAACGAATCGAGCTAACAGACGTAAAAAGTTGATGGGACTGTCACCTTTTTTCAATAATCAAGGACTGGCCGACTCGCAGCGCGGCAGCTTATCGGTGGCGACCTCTCGGCTATTTTCGGCTGCACTCGGCTCCGCCCGACGCCGGTATCTTTGTTCCCGTTCAGGGGAAACGCGATCGCTACTATTTCTTTAAATTCAATATCAACAAATTGTTTTGTAATCTTCTACGCAAGATTGTATTGGTTATAAAATTAAGGCACAACTGTTTTGTACTTTGTTTGTTATAATGATAGTTTATTTGATTTTTGTAGATATAGTATTATAAGAAAATAACTTGGCACATTTAAACTAGAGTTATATAAAATACGCGACACAATTTCAAGCATGAAATGAAAACATATTTTTCGTTATTCATCTATGAAACGGTAAACGATTTAAATAAAATAATCACTACTTTTTCGTTTATTAATATTAGAACGATTACCAATATAAGTTTGTACGTGTTAAAAATGGCACAATACTACTGCGAGTAAAAATACCGGAGTGGATAAATAACAGACAAGAATAGAAGAGGGGCAAATAATTTCATATTACGTTTAACGTGAAGATATTAATATGGCGATATAGATGACCGTGTAATCTGTCCATTGTTGAAAAACAAACCAAGATCAACTGCGTATTGTTTGTCTTGCGGAAATTTCCAAACAAAACACATCGACACGCCTGTAAAACAAGTTTCAAGAGAATAATTTAAATATTTTATTGGCGTGCGTTCTGCTCTGCAACGGCACTTGAAAGGTTTTACTTCATATAGCTATCATTTAAAACCAAGTAGTTAGTTAGTAGTTATCCCCGCTGTAGCGTTCAATATCAAACGTAATTCTTATCAAAACACGTCATAAGCGATGACAATTAAATTCGGTGATAAAAGATAAGCAAAGAAAAATATCGCCCGAGTTCTGATGTTCAACCTACAGCGCTATCGGTCGTTGTCACTTGTTTACGGAGGTTTTTAACAAAACTTCGCAACAATGATATCATCCAAAAATTAAGACTTAATGTGCTTTATTATGCATTTTACGTTGATCTTTCAACATTTTATATCGACAGTAAGTAAGTAGCCGCATTTAATATTTGAAATATATTAAACAATGCAAATTCTTAAATCACTAATGTTCTCGAGTCAATGTATGTGAATTTGATAAAAACCTGTCCTTGATTCCAGGCAGTTGTATAAAAGGGAGATACGCATTGTCCTTAATATTAAACTCAATGCTTATGTCTATAGTATAATTTATTTATACGCAATAGAATTTTGAGACTGAAACCATCATCTCTATTAAAAGCATCGATTTAACGAGTGGAATGAGACTACAGAGTAAATATGGGTCGGCTTGGTTCGCGTGTAAACTCGCTCTGAGCGGACGTACGCGTTTCAAAGCAGGTAATGAATAACAATATGTGCCACGCAACTCATCACTAACGCAGTAATTAAATTATTATATCACCCATATCGCGAAGCTAATAATGACAACGTCGAGACAAACTGAAAGACTTTCTATTTTAAATTGGGTGTTATATGCGCTCCACTTTTAGCGGAGTTCAGTAATTATGTAATAGTAAAGAATGCAATCGTTCTGCCTAAGATTACAGAACCGTTTCGATCGCGACTGGTGCGATTGTCGCTCAGTGGCACGGGCTACGGAAGTCGCGGGGAACGGTGCTTCGGCCTTGCAGCTCGGCCGCGCGCCGAAGGTGAAAGTCTTTGGCGCGTAATTATTAAACCTCGACCCAACATCCTCTTTTATTCGGGTTAAACAGTGACCGCACACGTCTTAGCTCGTATTAATACTCAATTTCAGCTATTGCTCTATCGAACAATCTTGGAATATTTCTTGTATCATTACTAATGCGCAATGTATAGAAAGTAGTGTTACGTGTTCGTTTTAACATCACCCGCATTTTTCTAATGTTTCTATTGTTTATTAATTATGCACAAACTTGTTCTGGTTAATCTTTTACCTGGTTTACCCTGTGTGAACCGAACGTCGAAGTCATTCAGAAAAGTCGAAATAATAACAGTAATCTGTAAGTTTATTATAGCTTCAAGCAATGTAGTACACCTTCACGCATGATTGAATATGGCAATTCGAGGGTCGGGCAGCTGCTTGTCAATGTTTGGCTCCCATTCAAATTAAACTCTATTGTTATACGCAACACTGATAAAATTAGTTAGATGCAACTTTTAGCACTAGCAATTACTTCATCTTAAAGAAGTTTTCCTTTAAAACACACGGAAAATTTTATTATTAATAGGTATATGACGGCTTTAAGCTTCTCAGGTAAAATACAAAAGTCGTTAATAGACCTAATGCTAACGTCATTAAAAGAACTAGATTTTAATTAACCGTCACAAACTTTCTGTTTTTAATGTAGAGCACGTATCAGAGTTATGGATGTATGACCGAACAAAGATAATTAAGGTTTCTTAAAACGCGTCGTTCAGGTAGTAACATTCATAATGGTGTTTAAGTGAAACAATAAATCTTACAGGGTATGAATAAAAATTATCAGAAAGGCGGATTACAGTAAGGATAATGAGGTATCCTTTGCTAGGAAGGGTCGTGGTGAGCACTGCGCGCCCTCTTTATCACAAGTTCCTACAGCAATGACGCGACTCAGTTTGGCGCGAGCGCCCGACGGAGGAATACGTGTCGCGCTTCGCTCAGTAATGTATCGGCTGTTTGTAGAAGTGCTAAGTTGATCGTTTTATGTGATACAGCTTGTTGAGGTTGGCATTATGTTTGAACTAAGCGCTCCATTTTTGAATAGTTAACTGAACTGTGAAATTTGTTTACCATAATTTGACTTTTGTGTTTTGTACTCGGAATAAGACAGGTAATTATTAAATTTAATTATGTAATTAATGTTAAGTGTTATTATTTTTTTTTGTTTTTGTAAAATTAAGTGCGCTAATTTCTTATAAGTTTATCTGTTATGCATATTTTTTTTTTATTTGATATAATATTATAAAAGCATGTGTTTTAAGACTTTCTCGGAGCACGAATAGTTATGACGTATGAACATCGTAAATAAGAAAGATAATATCAGCACACAATAAACAGCAGTATTTTTATTTTAAACGCAAAGTTTAAATAACATTAATTATTTTTGTTATTTTTCATCGAATTTAACTGAATTTTTACAAAATAAAAAATTCCTTCACTAAATTTAAATAACGATTTTTTCATAAAAATTAACAAGATCTTTACTTTATTATTATTATATTATTAGTTAGTATGGCGTTTATGTTCAAATCACTAGTCAATTGTACCTGACTGGCCCTTTTGTCGTGATGATGCTGTCTCGTTCGCTCTTAGAAACATAGAAAAAGGTAGAGTGTTCTCATTTCAAAATTCAGAAAACGTCCACTGCGTCAACATTGCTTTTGCACTCTTTATATTAAATTCGGTAATCTAAATTGATTTATGTATATCTTTATTAAGACATAATGTAATTTTAATGCTGTTTTTAATACACCTTTAAGAAAGAAATGATGTAGAGTTTCAAGTTTAATGCAAAATTGAGTAAATTTTATTTTATTATGTATATAATATTACAATTTTTTTTTAATAATTTATTGGTTTATTTCATACAAATTATCTTCGTACAAAGATATTCCGTAAAACCATAAAAAATAAAACAAAAAATCGTGAGTTTATCATCATGTAGATAGCGCTCTTTGTGACACAAAAATTTAATTTAACAAAGTATCAAAAATCAACACATGTTAGTAATAAGAAAATGGCGGACCATATAATTGTAAGACAGTCTCAATCCAACTTGTACATAAATATTTTTTTTAAACATTTAAATTATTACATAATCATTAAATAAAATACGTAGAAAAAAAATCTCACGTTTATACAATAATAAATAGTTCCCATCCAATTTACACACTCAAGCAAATTACTGCGCTCATATTTATTTTGTCGGTTTTCCTCTTTTTACCAATCTCTGAAACTCCGATCTACGCATATAAATGTATCTAGTGTAATTTTTCTCATTTCTGAAAATTATACTTAATAATAAGTTTGGCGTGGTGCCAAGATTTCTTTCTGTATTAGGAATATAATCTTATTATATTAAGAAATAATGAAGACTGGTTTGTATGACTACCAGCTTGAGACAAAGAAAATGAAATTCATTTATTAATCTCTTTGAAGATATAGCGATAGTTTTTCATCAGACCACCAAGAGCCAACCCTAATGAGCTACTATAACTTTAATAAATGTTTGTACAATAAAATGATCATTAGTAAATAGCAATTTTTAATTAATATAGAATTCAAATCCAAAAGAAAACAGTTTATTTTCACTAAATCATTCCCAAGTATCATCTGGGAATGTGGTACAATTTATTACTATTTAAGTAAGGTCGATTTTTCAACAATAAATTAAGTAACATACAGTCGATACAACGACTACCACGCCATTATATTCCTGATTTATTCGTCTTGCATCCATTCCATTGTCTGTTGAAAAGCACTCACTTTGTTCATATTCCATAATACACCGGCAACGTACATCGCGCATTGTATGGAAATTCTGATTAGGCTTCGTGATAAATTACATGCTATTAGGCTTTTATAGCCGCTGTGGACAGTTATATTTTATAACGGAATGTCGTCCTGTTTAAAAGCAAACGAGAAAAAGATGTGGATAAAAAGATACTTAAATCTGCTACATTTTGCTGTTTCGCTATGCCAGGATTCGAGCCGGTGCTATGAAAATGTGGACGCGTTTTAAAGAGAAACTGAAACAAAATGCATACTTGTATACGTATATAGTATTTTATAACAAATTGTATTAACCTTCGATTCTAGTTAAAGGCAACTTTGACATGTTTTTATTCAAATAAATCCAGAAACAGTACATGGTGATTTGGTCACATTTAGGTTCTTATTTTATATTTCCATCTTCATCAAATCTTTGAAACATAGTCAAGTAGTTAACTTCTATTTAAAAAAATGACTAATTCAGGTCTGCCCATATTAAATATTGCCCTATTTCAGGTCCACACCCACATATCTGGGACCTGACGTGTACAATTACTAGTAATTATTTATATTTTAAGATGCACGTGCTATTATTGCGGTCTTAAATATAGTATTGTTCATAGATCATCCACTTACGTCCGATATCATATATTACACAACGCATATTATCATAGTGTGATAAAGTACTTCAAATTGGCCTTGAAGCACTGTTTTCGTTTTCATAGTAATTCTATCTACTTGTGTAAATAAAGGACAGATGTATCTTAATTACTTGCTAGAGAATTGTTTAAATATTACATTTATTTAAAGCTAACATGTAAAGATAATTGAGAAAACTATTTTGAATTTTATTTAGGTACAAAGGTCTTTTGTCTGTTGCTATTTTTAAGCATTGAAATTACACGTAAAAAAGAGCGTATTTTGGGAAAATGTAATTCGTTAATGTATCAACGATTTTCAATATATATATATAATAATAAGAATAAGGTTACGGGTTACAGTTAGCTGTGTATTATAGATTATGTCTGCTGAAACGATTTCATGCATCAATAGTTTTACATGTTTTTTCATCAACGTTCATTGTGTGTATAACTCTACACGACTATAGAGCTATAAAAATTTATAGAAAATAGCTTAGAGACATTTATATGTAACCCGCGGTTTCACTCGTGTATATAGCCAGTTCCTGTAGGATTTCCGGGATTAAAATTATCTCATGTCATTCTCCTGATCCTAAGTTATCTCTCTACGAATTTTCTGCAGAATTGGTTCAGCAGATCTCAAGTTATAAGTTGTTTTAAACATATAAATTTTAGTCGCCTTCCAACTGCCTTTTCTGTACATTCCTAGATCAATAATTTAGGAGAAATGTACTAAAGTACTCATAATATTCGCCCTTATGCTACTTAGTAAAGAAATAACAAGAGAAAGTTCAATAATTCATATTAATAGTGCATAGATGACGTCACTCGTGTTACGCATCGTTTCAACATTGCATGTCAGGTTGTGCAATGAAATCATAATGTTATATTTTATTAATTATTACTTAGATTTATTTATGGAAATGAGAGTATCGCTTGTCGTCTGGGCGCTCTAGAAACTTATGTATAACAAAGCATTCATTTACTTTTTTTTGAAGTAATCGATATTATTTTATAATGCTATATGTATTTGAAATGTTCTATGCGTAACGATATATTGTTGAAAACTTAACGTGTACTTAGCCTCTTATAATCATAAAAAGTTTAGCAATTCAGGTTATTAAAGAAGTGTCAAAGAATAATTACTTAAATTAATTTGTGAAGTTATTTTGCCTTATTGTTAACAAATCATACATTGATAATTGGAACAATGATGAAAACAAAGAACATTTCTGCGAAACAGACAAACTGTCTTAAATAATCAAACCGAACTTTTATGATTAAACTTAATTAATTTTCTTCATTTTATGTGAAATTGAATACAATGAGAATAAGATTTATTGGGCCTTTAAAATAATACTCCGGAAGTTTTGGAGAACCGATAAAGAATACATCGTTTTAACTAAATTCGGTTGCGAGGGTCGCCGGGTCGTTTACCTTTAACCATACTTGAAATATTAACCACAGATAACTCAAATTTTATCCTTCGATGTGTAAGTGTATCCTTAACATTAAAATACAGATTAAAAATAGCGTTATGCAATCATTATTACCAAGAGACTTTAAGCAAAGTTAAAGCGATATTTTTATTGTATTTTAAAACAAAATCTGATGAAAGAAAGAAGTCTGATGCTTAGAAAGAAATGCAAAGAATGGTATTGAAAATAAAATGACGGAAATAACACAATGATAAGATCAATCAATTCTTAAATGGCAAATTAACGATATATTGATAAAATCTCTAATATTTATTTATAGAGTTAAATATTTATGTATTGTATGAATACGCTTACATAATTTGCGAACATACTTAAATTTGGTTTGATGTTAATTTCACTTCATTGAAACCTCATTATTATGTGCTTCACGCAATTTCTTAACTAAGCCATACGTTTCTTTGATGTTATAAGAAATAGGGCATATGATTAAGCGCTAATTAAATATAAAAAATTGGTATGGTATGCTAGCTTCTGCCCGAGGCTTCGCTCGCAATATATTGGAATAAAAAGTATCCTAGCTTATCTACGTAAGAATCAAAATTCGTCTAGTAATTGCAGCGTAATTGACACACACAAATATCCAAACATCAAACCTTTAATATTTATAATATTAGTAATATTTTACGTTTCGTTTAAGTCGTCACTACCTTATATAAATCGTTTTAAAAAAATTGTTAATAAGATACATTATGAGTATTTTAAGTCTGTTTTCTTTGTCTTTAACAAATCAGTACGAGCACGTATATTGTTAGAATAACTTTTACATCCATGATTGCGTCGTAAATTGTAATGCTGATGTGTTATCTTACTTGCATGATGTAATTTGCTATCCTGTAGGTAGTACAGAAGGACAAACTAATTGAAATTGTTTACTCTCAACTCATAAGAGCACGGTTTCAAAGGAACATTTCAGCGTCTAGGTGAATTAATTCTTCAGTGTTATTTGTATTGTGTAAGTGTAATTTATACATATATGAACTGGATTTATAATTTATTTTGTTCATATATTCGCGTCTTAAAGTTCGATTAAATCAGTGAGTGGTTATTTATTTTGTTTCATTTTTTTACAACTGGCAATTCATAAAAAGAAAAAAATACAGATTAAAAAACCCGGAACTTTCTGTTATGTCACAGTCAAGCGTGTTTTTAAAAAACGAATCCATAGCGCATAGAGTATTCGCTCATACATAATTTATATAATATATTGTTGTCTATGGGTTTCATGTGAGTATTCGTGCGGGACAGAGAAAAGAAAGTGCAGGTAGCTTGGAGCGAGATTTATTAGATCGTAACATGGGGTCGACTTGCCTGTCTGTCGCGTTCGTCTAAAAAACTTAAACACGACTCAAATATGCTAATAATACATTAGTTAATGCTTTTGTCCCATACCAGAACGTAATATTTAAGTTATAAAACCAAATAAAAAATATTCGTAAAGATTTTATTAAAACACTAATTTAGCAAATTGCATACACATGTTTTTAAAAGTTATAAAACTATAAATAGGGAGCAAAGCAGCAGTTTTAAAACAAAAACACGTACAGTGTAACGTCTTTTCGATAATATGATTGTGACGGCACGTATTCACAGAGCTAAATCCAGCTTTACATTAAAACTATAAAATGCTAACAACCCCGATTCTAGCAGCCCCACTTCATAAGGCATATATATTTTCTTCCCCCACTGTTCTCCTTCAGAAATTTCCCTACCAAGTTTCATAATAGTTTATTAGTAAGGCCTTGAAAGCGTAAGTAACACGCAGAATTGTTTTTGAACCAAAAATTTGTGGATGGATTAAATATTGGCTCAAATAATCTGAACCGTCCAATTAAAGAAAACTTTTGGATATAACCTTGATATGAAAAGCTTTGGCGTTTCAAAAATACTGTTTTACTGGCTACTTCAAATTTTAGCTAAATCCTCTTTTTTCCAACGAAAATTCACTGACGGCGTTATAGACCATTTTTACCAAGCTATAGACATAGCTGTATTGATTAAGAAACTGCGACAAACTCAAGTGCATTCCATTTTAAGAGTGGTGTTGCGTAATAGCTATAGTCACTTTGTAGATCATTAGATAATATGACAGATATCCCACAAGGATATACGCATTTCCTGTAGACGAATGCTGAATTACTTAATTAAAAATTGTTCGCCGAGATGATACTTAACGAACTAATTGACATTTGGACTAAATCAAACTAGACGGCAATCATTACGAATCGCAATCATTAACATTATTTTACGATTAACGAAGAAATTATATCTCCTAATTGGACTCAGTTTCAAACTCTAGCGTTGCGAACATGGAATTAAAAATATGAAATCTTTATACGATCATTTCGATGTCTGTTAGTTCATCCGACTGGCTGTCAAGGTTATTTTCTCGGAAACAAATAAGGTTATCAAGCTTAAATCTAAATTAATTCTTATCTTCAAAATTATTTTCGTCATTTTGTTTAGAAAAATGAACGTTTTCGGGAATAATTTCTAATGCTGAAATGTCAATTCGAAAAATTAAAAAATTACAACGTTTAATCCTTATTTTCTAATTCATGCAGAGCTAAAAGCAAATTATTTAACCCTCAAGGGCAAATCATTTTTGCGCTTAACAGGTTTCTTTTTCATAAACCATTGAATAATGATGACTTCCGATTGCTTGAGCAAGATTCAGTACCAATTAAATAATGAAATAAAAGTATTTCCTTGTTACGACAACTCTACTCGGATCTAGAATCTGTTGCTGCTTGCTAACATTTGATCCGGTTCTGTCTAAATATCTGCATTAAAGCGGTCATATTCAAATTGTTCCTAACTATATTTAATTGGAGTTGAATAGTTAATAGTTGGGGTTCGATTGTTTTTCCTCGCTCTTGGACTTTTCCGTTTTAGCTTTGTGTCGTAAACAAATAGAACGAGTCATTGCAGTCAATATCGTCTAAATGACGGTTCACAGCTACGTCACCTGCTTCCTCTCGGCACGTACGTAGCCGTACACGAGTGACGCAATTGGCTTTTTCAATGTCTTATCTACGGCGAGGCATACTGTCATTTGCCGAGAGTCCGCCGCGCTGCGCACACGCGTCGCTCGCAGCGTTTATTTTTGTTCAATCTGTGCCTTCATACACTCACCACTGTCGAGGACGAAGTGACGAATTGCGCGCTTGCAGTGCCAGTGTTCTTTCTTTGTTTTTCATTTTTATCGCCTCAATTTGTGATCCGTCGTTAACGATGTATATGTCTGGATTTCTCATCTTCTCTCCTGAAATATCGGCGAGGTGGGTGCGATAAAAATATTTATAGGTCGCGTATTCAATACTTGTCAGGGTTCTCTGAACACTTTGATTTTGAACTATATCAATCTGTATCTGATTGACCCGTTTGCGCCTTCCAAAGGCATTGTTCTTTGACCTAGTACTTGTAATTCCACGGATTGTATTAAAGTGGAATTCATTCCGTAATGCGTATCAGTAAGCGATCTCAAGGACTATCGCTCTGTTATATTTTTGTTTGCGAGTAATATAAACAAATAAACTTATAAAACAGGAACCTGTTTCGCTTGATGTAATTTCTATATCATTGTAGATTCGATTTAACGTCATTCGTTTTGCGCAACTACGTAAATGAGTGCTAATGAGTTCACGTTATTGTTACAGAATGACTCCGCAAGAAGAGCGGGAGAGCGCGCGCGGCGCCGAGATCGCGGACGCCTTTGAGGACGACATGTTCGGCCCTCCGCGCACCGAACCGGCTGCGCGGCCCAAGCTCTCCATGATCTCAGCGAGGCTCCGCGCTAATGAGGAGCGCAAGCGAGTCATCGAAATATGCTCCCAGAAACTGGAAAACATTGAAGACCCCGCCCGCGACCTGCGTCGCTCCGTCTGCATTAATAACACATATTGCCGCTTGAGCGAGGAGGCGCGCAAGGAGAAGGAGGCCAGACGTCGCCGTGCGAGGGAGGAATGTGATGACTCCTGGATTGGCAAAAAGGCGCGTCGCGCAGTCGAAGATGAATGCTTAGCTCTCCTTGACGCTATCCCGGAACTCGGCGACGCGAATTTGGGGTGCGCCCAGCTCGCGCGACAGATGCCCCGACAGGACGTGCTGCTCCCCCCCGGCCTGCTGACGGTGCTGGACTCATGACCGCGTCGCGCCGCGCACCTACACTCTCCGCTGTGATGCCAGTGCCCGAGTGAAGCATGCTCGTGCGAGGTCACGCTCGAGTCGCTGACCGAGTTACCGGACGCGTTTTGACGAGCTCGCCCGTCGAGGCCCGCGTTGCGTCTCGCGAGTCACGGCGCACCACCTGACCGCTGGACGTCGCGCTAAAGGAAACGTTACCCGAACGGATTGTCGTCTAGACTCTAGCCAATTCTTATAAGATGAGTACTTATTGTTAGCGCGTTTTTAATATTTAGTGAAAGTTGCTCAGGCGCTGCCGATGGGCGCGGTCCAATTAGTGTTCGACGATTTCGTTATTCAAAGAACTGTGCTGCTATGTGACGTTGAAGGAAGATGAAATAGTGAAGAGACGTTTCGGAGTTTTAGATTTAAGCCATAATTAATGTTACATTATTGTACTATAAATAGTTTAATACGTATAGAATATTATAATTATGATTAAGTGATAGTGCAAACAACTGGGAACGGTTACGCATGATTATGAACTGTACCATTGTTTAGTCCTTGCTTTTAGTATTATTGTGCTGCCTCGAGTGAGATTAAGATAATTTAAGAGGCGTAATGAGTACAAGTTTACAAAGTCAGTAGAAAATGCTCGGAACGAATAGTCGTCCGATAAACTTTGAAAGTAAAAGCTGAGTGCACTGCGCTATGAAGCATGAGTGAGACGGCACGCATATTAAGAAACGCGGTATCTCGCATCGAAGTTACGTATTTGACATGTTCGTAACAAAGCGCAAAGGAAAAAATACTTTATGCGATGTGACGTGAGGTGCTCGTCGAGCGCGTATGTGACCCTGCTGGCGTAGATAAGTAAGCCAAACGTTGGGCCAAACCTTGGATCAAATGTTGCATTTTACAAGTCTGATTCATATTAATTTTATTTAAAGTGTTTTGTTTGCTGTACTTTATTTTATTTGTATATTTTGTTCTCAATGTTACCTTATCCATCTATGCTTGTTACCATATAGTGAAATTGGTTGTTTTCGATCATTGCGTACTTATTGTTTAGTATGTTTTAACTGTATTGTGTCATTGTTAATTTATTTTAGGCGAATGATTTAGTTGAAAATGTAACGGTATTGCAAACAGATCGTTGTGCAATAGACTTGTTCGTTCGTTGTGCAATTTGATGAGGAAAGTGAAGTTTGTATTGAAATCTTAATTGTCGCAAAATATATTGGTAGAAGCCCATTTCGCCCCTCTGAATAGTAAATAGGTACCTGAGGGAGGTGGGAGGAGGGAGGCGGTCGGGGGCGCCGGCGAACCGTTCCCAGCACTCCTGTGATATTAGCCTAGCCTGTATGTCGTATTTGTGCTAGTACCCCATCCTTTTTTGAATCGTGCTGTGTAAAAACGCTTCGAAATTAATTCCTCCAATCGGCAATTTTATACGGATAGTCCGGTTTATGATATTCGATTGTAGTGCGTTAAGACGGTTTATCGATGGATATGTAGATTTTTTTGTATCGAGTTTGTATAATAAGAGTGCTTGAACTGTCGCCTCCAGAGACTGGAATGAAAGTGAACAGCCAAATGTAACTTGTCGGTAATTTCCGATGTCTTACCGTCTCGGTTTTGCCGACACAAAGACGGCGAGCGATGAATGCAAAACGTCAATTTCAACTTCCCGAAAGATCCGCTTGTTCAGTAGATATTTAACATAAAAACGGTACCAAATGTAATTTTAAAAATCACAAACGCACATGAAATTACTGTAAAATACTATTGTAGTTTTAAACTAGTTACAGATTGTCAAAATTGTATTGTTATTACATAGTATTATGTCGTCTCTTTCGTTCCTAAGTGCCTTGATTTTTTTATGGATAATTATTTTAATTTATAAACGAAACAAGCATTATGTTAATAACAGGCACAGGTCATTGTCCAAATTGTAATGACTCATATTATATATGAAACAAAGCTATTGCTTTACAAATTTATAAAAAGTAATGTAAATAAAATCTTTAATTCTCACCCGTTTTGTTTTTTGACATCCTTTTTGAAGTCTGCCCTCGATACCTTATTGGTCGCAGAAATAGTGAAGTACATTGATAATTAATTACTGATAATTGAAGAAGTAGATAGAGGAAAAGAAGCGATGTAAATATCGTTATGTGAAGGTTACGATAATCAGGAAAATGAAAATGGCATTGAAGTGAATAAGAATTTGCTATGCCTAAAAAATCACCATCACTTTAAAGATCTTTTACGCAAAAAAACATTTGTACCTATTATACTTTGTATTAAAAATCAGAAAAAAATAACATTTAATTCAAAATGACGTAACCCCGTTATTTAGTAGCCAATCAATAGGAAGCATGTTGCTCATCCCACATTTTTAAATATTAATAAAATTCACAAACAGTTGCTTCAACGCAAATCTTGTCTGTAAATTGAGTCTGAATCGTGACTAAGTCCTGATAGGTTATTAACAAACACTCAAACATTACTCATAATAATTGCAACTGTGAATTTTGTTCAGGATTATTATATCGTGATTTCAACCAAGTCTATAGGCAGTTATGGAACCAAATCAAATGAAGAATTGATTTTCCATCAATAAATTTTATTTTGCAATTAAACGAGACGAAATCATTAAATACATTTAAATAGTTCCTTATATTTATTTATTGTACTAAAGATGTACAAACGTTACGTAAATATAATATATTAGTAGTAGAATACTTCTAGTTTCCGAAATGTTCACAAAAATTATAATTGTGTCCTTGTTACTTAGTTAAAATATTACGTTCTTCTGTCAAGGCAAAAAAGGTTAAATTATGAATTTAATTCTCACTTAAATTAAACAAAATTCGAGGTATTAAAAGTGCAAGCAGTAAAGCTTTAGTAATCTTATTCTACAATACAAGACTATGACTTGCCAATTTAAAATTCAAATTGTCACTAACATGTCCGATTTATATTCATGTAAGGAAAAAGAAGTTCATGATTTATTCCAACTAAGAGTTATATAGACAGGGCCTTGACTTTCTGATAAATATTATTTACCTCTCTTTTTGGGAAAACGATACATTAATATACTTACAATTAATAAACATATTGATGTGTAGCATAAATCTTTGCTATTAAATTTTAAATTTTCATATATTTTGTCTATAGGCAATGAACTATAATTACGTACTAATAAACATTTCAATCAGTGGTTAACTAATCGTTGTTTTCTCTCATTCACCCTTAATTTATTCCACATTGGAAAGAATGTGACAGCAGAGATTAATTTTAACTACCCATGAAGTTTATTGGTAACAGGATTAAAGTGTTAGCTCAGAAGCTCGTGGCGCCATCTAGAAAAGATGCGCGTAAACCGCAATTGCTCTTATTTAAATACTTTTATGGATAAGTTGTATATTATTATTAGCAGATATAAGTTATTAAATGATCACTAATAAATATATAAAATTAAATAAAGATAAAATATAGCACGTTGTTTTTTTTTTTAAATTACTGAGGTTCATAATATATTAAATTACTAAACCGTATTGTAAATTATATTTTGAATACACTACAAGAAGGTAAAAAAACATAATTACGAGTAAAACAATAGCTTAGAAACATTTTGGAAAAATAAATAAAACCAAGGCACATAGTAACAAAGAGAAATAAGAAAATAAATTAAGAACATTATGTAAGTGTTATAATATTTTATAATTGTATATAGTTGTATTTTATAAAATGTTTCCTGTCCTAAGTTAAGAGATCTTGTAATAAATATTGGATGGAATATTATTTTTATTTATTTATTGTACCAGTATTCCGAGAGCTATTGTAATGTTAATGCAACAAACGCATTCTTATTTATTTATTTATTTATTCATACACCAAGAAAATTATTTAAAATCCTATGGTGGATACAAAAAGAGATCGTCTCTGCTATAATATTTGTTATTAATATCTCAAGAATCAACAATGACTCAAAGTTCATAGCAATTTAACTACTAGTATGTGAGCACTTAAGGGCGATCTCCTGTGAGGGGCAGTAACCTCCCTTGAGGGAACATGACCCAATTTGAGCCGAAGCTTAGCTTAGAAAAAGTATAAAATCATAATTCATGCTTGCAAAATAGTATTTCTTCGCACAACTATTCAATAACTTGGGCATATTTTCTTAATTTAATCATATCTCGGAAAACGCTGGACCAATTTTAATGAAACTTAACCAGTTTCCTGTACTTACCTTAAATCAAAAATCATCATCTCGATATGAGAAGGGATTTATTTTGGAGAAAATAAAGACACGTGATCAGAAGCGTAAATGGATCATCAAAGTCAAATAAAGCCACTTAAAACATACTTATGTTTAGACATTACCTCCCTTTTGAAGTCTGTAATAATATTCAAAAAGCTTAGATTAACGTGCCTTTTTGGTAAAGGTAATTTTTCCTTCTCAATTAATTTCAAAATATATGCGACCTACTTCGTGAAACTCCTCAAGACCTCAAAGGCCCAGGTACATTATGATAAGAACGTGTTTCCTTAAAGCGAGAGGCAAGCAGATTCTTTATCGCCTAAGCATACAGTATATATGCAGTATATTGTTACCCAATCTGGCCCTGCTCTAGTAACATATACTAGTTTGCATCCGCGACTACATCTACACAAAAAATATCCTTGAAACGGGATGAAAAGCAACGATATGTTCATGGTTCGTTTAATCTGGGTGCCAAATTTCATACTTTTCCATTCAAAAATTATTATTACTAATTTGTGTAACAAAACAAACATGAAAGCTTTAGAATTTATAATATGTAGAACATAGTAATAACTAGGTAATATCTACACTTATAAAGAGGAAAGATTTGATTTTTTTTGTTTGAATTGAATAGGCTCCGAAACTACTGGGCCGAATTGAACAATTCTTTTACCATTAGAATCCTTATTATTCTGTTCTGGCTTTATGATTATGTTACGACAGCGAAGCACCGCGAAACAGTCAGTAATGTATAATGCTATAGGAATAAATCTTTATTAAAGTATCTAAGACTCACAAGTGTTAGTAGATACAGATAACTTAAAACTATGTTAGTAACATCAAACACAACAACCATTACAATTTATAAGGAACCATGCGACACGGCACAACAGCGTCTCATGTATATGTCGCAGTAAGATAGAAAAAGCCGTAACATAGTTATATCCCTAGGGATATAATTATATGCCGGAACATAGTTATACGAAACCGATTCATTACTATATCACTAGGAATATAGTTATAAAACGGTCCAAGTTTAGTGATATAGTTATATTACTAGATTTCGTTTAGTGAAATAGAAA
>LQNK01001558.1:131073-232874 GCA_001586405.1 Phoebis sennae | reverse complement strand
CAAAAAGATCATGAAAAACCTTTAATACATACAAAATAAAGTTCAAAATTTTTAAGTTTAAAGGAATTGGACAGCAAGCGTGTTTGTCCAATGGGTAAGATAAATAAAAACAACGTAACAATTAAATATTATTACCCGATTACAGTATATAAATAGACAGTAAAGAAAAAAGGGGCTTATTTAATATGCAGTGGCTGTATGTTGGGAAATATCAATGACTTCGTGGAGCTATTTCAGTCTGAGTGAAATCTAAAAATATTTTCTAGATTTTTCTGAAACGCATATTCACGATTTTTAGGGTTCCGTGCCGAAATGGGAACATGCTATTTAGTGTAACAACTTATTGTACTTGTGTTACAGTGAATAAATATTCTCTCTCTCTCTCTCTCTCTCTCTCTCTCTCTCTCTCTCTTTCTCTAATAGACAGACAGACAAACAGAAGGACGACGAAGTGATCCTATAAAGGTTCTGTTTTTGTTCTTTGGTGGGATGGAATCCAAAAACGGGACCCTATTTCAAAGTCTTCGCTGTCTATCTGTCTGTCAGGCGATATTTCATAAACCGTTATGATAATAGCAAAAACGCTGAAATTTTCAAAAATTATGTATTACCACAGATAATATAATACTGTTACCGTTGCCGCTATATTTTTTTTTCTATTTTTTGGACAAAAATAACAACGGTAACGGGTAGACGCTGAAAATTACACAGAATATTTTTTCTCTATATGACCGTTAAAAATAAATAATTAAATATAAATAAATACATTTTTAAGGGGGACTCCCATACAAAAAGTATGATTTCTTTTATTGGTGATGCTACGGAACCCTTTGTGTCCGAGATCGACTCGCACTTGGCCAGGTTTTTAATAACTTGAAGGTATTATCATGTAAAACGTATGCAAATTCCCGTACATATCTTGCATAATGGGGAGAACGGCAAATTTATCAGCTTGGATTGAGCTGCCGATTCCCTGAGAACTCCCTGCAACCACAATTCGTAGTAATTACAAAGATAACAGTGGATATTCCAAAACTGTATATTGCAATTCTGGAACTGCGATTTTTATTTATAATAATAACAACAATAAATATTCACGGACATTTGACACATAGCCATCTAGTCCCAAACTAAGCAAAGCTTGTGCTATGGAAACTATACAACTAATTAACTTAAACATATATTTTTTTGTAAATACATGCATACACTAGATACATCAACACTGACTAGAAAATAACATTGTTAATCACATCATTATTTTCTACTCGTGGGGATCGAACCCACACCCTCCGGCCCAACAGCCACCGGTATAGCCACTGCACCAACCGAGTCGTCAAATTTGATATTAACGACACGTTGGTTTAAAAAGATGCAAGATTTATATCATAAACAACATTAAGTAATTTGTATGCTTTTTTGCCTGCCTCTCACAAACTTAACTAAACTTTATACTTTGTACTATATTGGAATTGCATATTTTATTTAAAGTCAAACACATTTTTTATTTATTTTTTTTGACTACCTGACGATGTACATCATCGTCGAAAGCGGTCGTGTTTAAATAAATAATTACTGTAAAAAGTGCGAATATAGTGGAATTGAAAGTATAAAAATATGTTTGACTTTAAATAAAAATTTCTATATATATATGACACTTGAGCAAATATTACCAAAATGTATGGAAAGTGTTTGTGAATAGATACAATACAAGAGTAGTCGAGCTTAGGCACGATTGGCCAAGCATACGTTACCTGCGGCTAACACCTGCGGCGCTTCTGTGGACCTTAACATCTGGTAAAATTCTTAGCTGAATAACGGCCATTTTCAATAATGTATCAATGAATATGGATATTGTTATGTCAAATTATATGACAAGAGATAGACAAAAGTCTTAGCAAACAGTAAAATTCTTAGCTGAATAGCCATTTTCAATAATGTATCAATGATTATGGATAGATTGTTATATCAAATTATATGACAAGAGATAGACAAAAGTCATAGCAAATGTATCCGTCGTTATGATATTGAAATCAAAGTAAGGGCAAGTAGATTTGTCTGACTTTAGTAAGCAAAACAAGGGATAGATAAAATATTGAAAACGGCCGTCAAACGTATGTAAACTAGACACCTAAGAAATTTTAAATGAATTTTTTAAACTAGCTTTTTTATTTTGTTGTACTATTATAGAAACTTAAATAATATTTATTACTGTTTAGGGCAAAATGAGAGGGAAGTTAAATGCCTTCCGTATTACCTTTTAATGTGTTTCCGAAATTACATCATTGAGAATTAAATCGAATCGTTAGTGTAGTATAATCAGATTTATGCCCAATTCCTATAACAATAAAACTAGTCCTTTTACTTACGGACAGTATAATGTCCTGGCCTAAGTTTATAATAAACGTGGCATAGTACTTACTAAAACTTGGTTTCGATTGGTTGATTATAACCGTTCGTCAATGAAAACGTATAGAACCGGACCTTAATAATACTTATTATTATAAAATATTATAAAATACACTTTCTGGTAAGAACTAAAGAGAACGCTTATATTCTATCAATTAAATTTCAATCGATGTACAACCAACTAGTATTTTATCGTAGCGCAAATCATAAAATTACTAAAAATATGAAACTTTGCGTCATTTGGGATTTGTTTAAAATCTTATCCCAATTAGACGAACCACTTATTTTAATTACCATAACCCGTAGCAATAACTTAAATATGTTATGCGATTCGGAAAATCAATTTACATCGCAAACCATTAATTCACATATCGTTCAATACTTGCCGTCGGCCATTTTAGCTAGAGCTGTCACGGCTGAAGCGCGGTGTCGGTTCTCATTGTGGGCTGAATCCTGAATGGCGTATGAGGGGTCTAGTTTGATTGGTGTTTAATAAAAGTAACCCTCGTGATAAATACAATGCTTTGCCAAGGGCTAGGGCCGTGCCCTTCGTTGACTAAGATGCGGGGACGGCAATAGTGGTTGCAATCACTTGTTTGATATAAGTATGTCTGTCTGTGTTGAAAATAGCAATCGCTTTTGTGAAGAGTGGTAATCCTAATATAATGTCATAAATGGAAGTTACGATGTTTGTATATGTGTTTCTTAATATACCAAAAGCTAAGCGGATATCAGTAAAATGTGTGCATAGTTACTAATATTTATTATTACGATCAATATGTGTGTATGTTGATGAAGTCCTTAAATAAATAAATAAACATCTAATTTAACCAACGAAATAAGAAAAGTTACGTGTATATTTGAATGTTTTCTTCCGGATCTTCATATTCTTATTTAATTGAAGATTTTAAATACAACAAAAAATATAAATCAGAAATTTTCAGTGGTAATGCCAATTACTGTCGTTTTTGTTTCATGTGTGAAACTAGAAGATAAAATGTTCTTTTGTATAATTTATAAAATATTATGCTTTGAAATGATTTTGTAATTCACTTATATAAAGAGAATAATATATTATGACAATTTGAGATGAAAACAATCTTATTATGAAGATAAAATAAAATAAGAGTGAAATTACGATTTGTTTATATTTTGCTATATGGTTAAGTCTTAAGCGACGTGAAAAAATGTGTAAGGATAATCGTTTAGGTATAAAATATAGTCTAGTTGCGTACAGCAGGCATTTCCACCTATAGACCGCGAGACGGTTCTGGCTTAGGAATATCCTAGTTGACTCTGACGACGACATAAACAAAACAAACGCTCGCCTGGACTCCGCCAGATCCAGTTCTCGACCGGCCGTCTTGGCCGGCGAAGACGAGATCCATTGCTCCGCCCATCACTCACCCGGATGAGATACTCTGAGTTAGGTTCTTCAGGCCCCTTCCCTTCCTGCGACAGCCCGAACCGAGGTTCATGATCCCCTTTTAAGGGGGAGGCCCTTAGGCATGTCACTAGCTCAGGCAATCGCCTGTTAAGTTCGCGTTAATCAGTAGAATCCTTTCTGGCTGAAAAAAATACAGCAAACTTGCCATAAATCGATTCCTAGCACCATAATCCTACTAATATTATAAATACGAGAAAGTAGTATAAATAAAAGAAAAGTTTGCAAGAATGGAAGTATGTATGTTTGTTAATTATTCACGCAAAAATTACTGAACGCAAAAATTTATTATATTGTGTAATTCGGTTGTAACGATCTATCTCTGGAAGTGGCAGTTAGAGATAAAAATATATCGAATTAGTGTTAGTGAAAAAGTAATATTGTTTTTTTTTAATTATTTTATTATTTTTTACATTTTAAGTTAATGCCCTACCCACTAAGGGACACAGACCACGGCGTATGTTCATATTAAACTAACGAGTGCAACCGTGGTTACGGTGAAAAAACTGTTACGCTTCTTGAAATACATAATCAGGTCAAGCCTTTTAATTTCAGTTGCAGTAATTTGGCTACCTCAATTTGTCATTAAAATATTTTAGAATACCTCGCAGTTTGACGTCAAATCTATTGCGATGTAATAAAATGTTTGCATAAATATTAAAACTATCAATATTTTTTGACGTTATCACAAAAGATTTCATTTCAATAATTTTACGATTATAATTACTTTTATAGCTGATGAAAACTGCGTTGTATTTTTGTACAAAACCCCATCAAAACCATAAATGTGAAAAGGGAAATTGTTCTGGACTTCACCAAAGAATTGAGACATATACGGGTGCCAAGTTCTGTTTTCATCCGAGATTTATAAATGAAGCGTACGACGCGGCGTCGATAAAATAATAAAAACAAACAAATAAATATAATCTTTATAAAACGAACTCATTACAAGATTTTTTGAATTGTCAAATTATACGAAAATATAGTATCCATTCCATAGAATGCTTCTGTGTAGAATTGAGTTCACTGTACTACAGAGAGTAGGTACTGTGATTTCTATAATTTATTTCATTTGATACCATTTTACATGTTACATGTTCATTTTAACTACTTTCTGTAATTCCGGATTAATGTATTCTGTATTTTAATTTCAAGCAATGATTTAATTCTTTTGAAATTTTCAAATCTGGCATAATATAAACCGTTGTGAACCGTGAGTATGAGCACAGATAATATAATACTAGATGAGTAACAACCATACCACCTGCTAACATTCAAACATACAATTTTTTTCAGTTAATGTTTGAGAATTTTGAGTCGAGAAGGCCCAGCGAATGAGGATATCTTTGTTTGCAAGAATTTTTATTTGTCCGACTCTATTTGAATCTGTCTAGATGTCTGTGTAAATTTATTAATACACTATGTTTTTTCCTGCTTTGCTCACATATTTTTTTGTTTCAAATCATTTTTACATCAAAAATGTCACACAATTTTTGTATTTTGTGAGCAGTCGTTTTTGCCATAAGGTGTGACAAACATGTTTTCTAACAAACCATTTATTCATCAGTACTTAGTAGGACTTAACCGCTACTTCTCCCAACAAAATAAGCCAATCTCTCAGATAGGGTCGTAGCAGACATAGCAGGCATCTATTATTAATATTTTAAGGTTAAAGGTCGTATTTTTACGCAGTTTCCATGTTTATCATGGAAGCTTTTTATAGAGCAGATCAATATGTTTACATACAATATCTTCTATCCTTATAATATTTTTTCTTATTTCTTGAATATTATTGCTTTCTTCACACCACCTACTTTAAATTAATTTCATTTAACTCTAATTTAAACTTTTGGTGACCTGGAAGAATCGACTTTTTATATTTATTACTAGCTGTTCGTTCGGCTTCGCCCACTTGAATTTTTATTGTAATATTATGGCCAAATTATACATCATTATAATTTTAACTCAGTTCACTCGCTTTGGGTGGAAATGTTACAAGCGTACATATGTATGGATATCCTCACAAACTTTCCGATAATATTAGTAGATATGATTTTACTTGCTTTTATTTTTCTATATAGATAGATGGTTAAATTTCTTTATTCATAGAACGCATCAATTTCAATCACATACATAGACAATTTTCAACAAAATAGACATAACACAAAAAATAATGTGAAAAAATTGTGAGAGGGTATCATCATGAAAAGGTTCAGTATAATTTTGACGACCCGAATGACGCAGTGGAAGTGGCAATGGTCTATGGCGGCGAAGGGTGTGGGTTCGATCCCCATGAGTAGAAAATTATGATGTGATGAAAATTATAATGTTCTACTGCTGGGTGTTTATCTATGTATATCTAAAAAAATATGATTAAGTATGTCTATCAGTTATCTAGTGTCCATAATACAAGCTTTGCCTAGTAGCCTAGATAGTGTAGTGTTAAATGTCCCAGAATATGTATTTATTTATTTAATGTCCTGTTTAATTGACCAAGGCGCTTGTATTCTGCCAGGGCTCTAAGTAAGTGCACCAAGTAAAATAAAAAGACAGGGAATTATAGAGTAAAGTAACAATAATAGAGAAAATTTAATAATAATAGAAGGTAATTAGTAATTAATCAACAAGATACATACGAATACAATGTTATGTATAAGTAAATCATAATTATCAAGCTCTGTGAATCATAATTATCAAGATCAAGTGAAAGGTATGCTCCACTTGCCCGTTGTTACATAAAAAAATAGAAAAATTAAATAAATATTTTATAAATATAATAAGCATATATAAAGTATATAACATATAAATCCGTATAAGTTTTCCTTGTTAGTTTTTAGACTGCGTTCACTAATATATATTATTGGACATGAATAAAAGATAAAAAATCATCTTCTGTTCATTATCATATTATACAAATACGTAAATTTTACTAAAGCACAGGATTCAGGATTCTAGAATAATCTAGAACGCTATACACGCCAAAGCGAACGTAACATAACTTTGTGCACCAACATTATTAGATTTCATTTGCGTCTTCTCTTCATTATTTCGTCAAATTATTATTATAAAATATTAAACTTAACGCTATATTTTTTTGTTTAAATCTAGACAAATTTATTTTAATAACTGTAGTTTAGTTTGTATGGAATAATATATAAATGTTATTGACATAACTTGCTTCCACCGACTTCGTTTGAATTGCATAATTATTTTTGTGCGAAATTTTATCCAAATACATCTAGGCGTTTTTGCGTGATTGAGATTCATATTCACAACTCTATTGTCAATAGAATATTTTGAAATAACTTAATTAAAATGTATCTAAAATCTTGTTTTAAAAGCTATGTTTGGTATTTTGTTCACTTATCAAGCTATCTTCACCGCCTTAATTTAATTTTATACTCCGTCATTCCGATAAGGGTCGTACAAGTAAATATAGGCATAGGTTATTCTTAAAGGTTCTAAGAGAGAGATTTTTATAACTGGATGCGGTACTTTGAATCGTGCTTTACAACACGAAATGACATATAATATGGCAATCGATGTACTCGCTGTTCTGCGCGGTTTCGCTCCCGTAGCAGAATGTTATAACACCTATATTAATTATATCCTATTTTCAGGGATTATAATCATCATCAACATCTACCTGCAAATTTCTGCCCGTACCGTCTACCGGTATGGGCTGTGCGTTAGTAGATTACTATGTCAGTCAGTCAACTGTGAGTTTTAGATTATTTTTTATTTAAAGAAAATCACGCCAAATTTCACTGTATTAAATAACATTTTCATAATGAGTTACCGCTTTTGCACAACAACGTCAGCACAAATTATTGAATTTAATAACTAAGTAAAAACGGTTGCCCATTGACAATGAGAAAATTAAGGAGAAATTGCGTCATCTGTTGACCATATCAAGGGGATTTAATTACCGAAATAATAGTCCTTTAAGTATCTGTTAATCATCTTATTACTTTAATTAGTCACTGATATCCAGATGCTTTAGTAATGGTTCACTTTGAGTAAGGCTTAAATTTTATACAGGGTGTCTAAAGATAGTGAAACATGTCTTGGGGGATGATAGCTGAGCCAATAATCTATGAAAAAGAAACTTGAGATATTAAGGATGTAGTTTTTTCAAAAACTACAAATTTTTGGCTGTGCCGAATGTTTTACATTACAGTAGCCGGAAGTCTTATTTGTTTTTCAAAATTTAATTCTACATTTATTAATGAATTATTAAATGGTGCATTGCGTATTTATTAAAATATCAGACAACGGCAGAAAAATATTTATTTCAAGTCTAGGTATGTTATATATTAAACATACAGTATTTTTAAATACAGCTTTGACTATAAAATTTCTTCGTCTATCTCTAGTACAACTTAACTGTATTTTACATGCTAATTAGATTTAATTATATTTAAGGAATTTTGATTATTTTGTACAAAAAAGAATGGCCCTTGTGTAGGTGAGGCATCATACAAGTTTTCAGCATGCCTCAAATACTATGACCAAAATTGGTGCCAACTCTCGGACCATTAAGAAACTTTGCGAATTTTCTGTTAGTAAATTCATTCTACACTGCTATTCTTAAGGTGTAAATGCATCATTTGTATGAATACAAATAAATTGCCACATACATGACGGAGCATCGCTTGAAGGTGCTCGGCTAAATACGGTTTGTGAGAAAGAAAATATTTGGAAATTTCATCGGGGACGTCGGAAATTTCATTGCAGTAGTGCAATGCGGGGCGGTTCTCTAGTTGAAAACTATATTTAGAACTAGTTGAGCCTCACGTTCTCACCCGCGCAAAAGCGTAATATTCCGAGAGCTAGGATCATTTTTTGGGTAGATGTTTTAGGCAAGCTGTTTTACGGCCGTTTTCAATATTCTATCCCTTGTTTAAAGTCAGGCAAACCTATCTATTTGCACTTACTTTGATTTCAATATGCTGTCGACGGATAGCTTTTGTTATGACTTTTGACAATCAAATGACATTTAATCTAAGATTATAATCGATCCATATCTTTGATACATTATTGAAAACGGCCGTCAGGCAAACTTGTCTGATGCTTTTCTCGATATGGAACTGTAGACCTGGCTGAATGGTCCTAGCTGTCGAAATATAATGTTAGATAGCCTATATCCATGTCTATAATAAGAAGAAAATAACAATTCCATGCGAAGTAATTTCGTAGATTAGCGCGTATAAACAATCAAACATTGATTTATATATTTTATGCGTGCCCAATTCTCCTAGTCCTACTAATATTAAAGGTTTGTGAGAATCGATGTATTGATGTGTGTTTGTTACTCTTCCACGCAAAAACTGTTTAACCGATTGTGATAAAACTTGGTGTACACGGGTAAAACCACGGAGCGTGGTTAGTGGATAATAATGCTAGTAAGTTAATTTTGAAATTTTATGCATGTAAATTAAACAATAATCTCAATACAAATTGCGTTTTAAATCCGTTAAAATGTTGCTGGGTGTTGTATCAAATGTTATTTACAAAATTATATGTAAATTATATTCAAACAGGATCATGTTTTCATATAATGTATACTAATTTAGGTTTTGATGGATTCTCATTGCTTTGTGAACATACTTTTTTGATTTTCGAAGACTTTACTGGAACTGAAAAGGGAAGTATTTTAAAGTTTAAATAATTAGTATATAGTAATAACTTACTTTACATATAAAATGATTCATAGATGAAAGTAAATTATAACTACATCGTAATTTAAAATACTCACTAGTTGTTTAGTTGCAATCTAATTAATTTTCTTCGATTGGGTATTAAAAGATATTGTCTAAAAAGTCAATAAATATTTATTTTTGATAACTTTGCATCTTTGATAAGTACGAGAAATTCAATTGCTATATTCACAACAATAACTTACAATAATCTATCAACGAACAGCCCAAACCGCTGGACAGATTTGCGATAAAATTTGGCATGTAGGTAGATGTTATGACGTAGGTATCTGCTAAGTAAGCTAAAAAAGCTAGTAAGTAAGTAGCTGCTAAGTAAGCTAAGCTAAAAAATTGTACAAATCCCACGGGAACGGGGAAAGCAGATATACGCGGGTGAAACCGCGGAACACGGCTAGTAACTTATATAAGACTTCTAGATTTAAATGAATACCAGGAAACTAAATATCACACTACTGTAAAAATATCAGACCCTGTAGAGCGTTTCCAATAAACAAACATTCATACATTGGAAAACATTACCCTCCTATTGAAGTTTAGTTAATAATAATGGCAATGAGTTATAACTATTCATTAACCTTTTAATTACATACAAGCTGTTGCACGGACGTTGTCCGCGATAAAACCCTGTTTCCCCATTTCCCGTGCATAATAGCTTATATCCTACCCGACCTGTAAACTATTTCTCTCTTTAACATTCTTTAAATGTGTCCTTAATGTTTGTAATTTATTTATTTATTGGAAACCTAAAAATTGCAAACTAAAACTAGTAATAATATCAAAACAAAATATATCCTAACTAAGTATGCAATATGCATATCATTTATAGGGCCACACATCATGCATTAAAGAGTAACATAGTTTGATAATAAGAAGTTAAAGTAATATTTTTATTAGGTTTTGTATGTTATAGGAAGAAGTCAATTGATAGCGTGAAAACCGATTCAAATCCAAATCTTTTATTTTTCAAATGTGATTTTTTGAAAGCTCTTTTAAAACGCCACATACATAATTTATTTTTTATTTACCATCGATTTGGAAGACAATGACTATTGAGAAGAACCGGCATGAAACTCAAATAGTTGTCCTTTAAAAAAAAAACAGGTATATTATGAATCCCTATATATAAAAATTATGAATGTGAAAGATTAGGATTTTTTAGATCGCCTGACCTTAATCAAACCTTAATAAACGCATAGAATTTTTCTTTTTTTTTGGTTTGAGTGTGGCTGAAATTCAAATCTCAGTTCACATCGATGATACTTATGTAATAAAGCTAGTGTAATTTTGACCATTCGGGTGGAAGTCAAACTCCATACAAAGCGCGCTTGAATAACACACACACACATTGATATTGTTCACCGACACGATATCTCGTCATACACCGGACCAATCTGAGCATGAATGTTTGTCCCCCGCGTCGGTAAGTGCGCATAGCATGTTAAGGAAAAGTAATTTTTTTAGGTTATATTACAGGAGGCAACTATTAAGTGACTGACCCATGAAGATCTACGACATCAAAGTGTCGCATATACATTGCCAGCTTGAGGGAAAGCGAAAGGATAAAAAAAGGATTAATGATGGGAAATTTGCAGAGTAGAATAGGATGGGACGGGAATGGGATAGGAATACAGGCATCACGACATACATGAATTTGACTTCTACCCGTCTATTTTGTGGTCCTAACCACTCCAATCCAGTGGCGAATATTGCACATAAACTAGCTTTAACACATTAACCACGGTAATATGTATCATTGGAGCTTAATCACTGATTTACATAGAAAATATAGTAATGTGTAACAAATTGCGAACTCGATACACGCCGTAATATTATAATTGCGACTGGTTTAGCCGTAGGCGAGTGTCGACTGCTGGAATCAAAGCCTCTTTATTTATGAATTATTTTATATTGATGGTTTCATTGTGTTACGTCTTGTGCTAACCTTGTGCATACATTTTTGATAATATTACAAATCGTAAAGGATTAATTATATAATATAGTTACTACATAGAAAAATATTAAATATAAAATTCTTGCAACTCCAAAAAGAAACTTTAAAAAATCGATATCAATGCCTTTTGCTATCGCTCGTTAAAATTTTGCTATTATTTCCGAAGCGTTGAGGAGCTAAGGACCTACCTTACGATAGACATAGAGACAGATGATCAAACTTGTAATACTCATCTTTTTGCGTCCGGGTTACAAAGACTGGGTTAAAAAGGGGATTGTGTACTAAATAGAATAATATATCCTATCAATTCCTCTTATCTGTCATCAGTTAACTAATCAACTTCTATTGAGGTCAACATTTGGTGCACTGTCGGTGACATGAACTGTGATGTTCACGTGACTTGCATTCTAAGGGAGTGGAAGAGATAAGGAAAGGACTAACGACGTAAAAGAAAACAAAGAATAGGTCGGGGTTCGGGAAAACGGACCGCAATCTCACGTTTGGAAAAAGTATAAGCTAAAAGCTTAGCGACCACGCATCGGATTCATTATTTGTATAAAAAATACGGTCCGAACGCTGCAGATTAGTGAATTCACTCGTGTGTCTTTCTATTCTTACATAGAGATAATGCCGACATATGGACGCTAAGCTTAATTGAACTACATAAATAATAATGCCCCCCGACCGATAACGGTCACGGTGGCAAATCTCAGCAGAGACTAGCCATGCAGGAGATATTAAAGTGCATAAGTGTGTGCGCAAACACAGGTGCACTCTCTATTTCTTCACTCTCATAACCCGATGGAACGACAGACCCGACGGCTTTACGTGCTCTGCGAGGCACGAGGGTGTTTCAACACCGCCAACTTCCAGACTCAGGGCTGCTACTAAGATTTTTGTTAAAAAAACTCAATAACACTTATTTTCGATCCCATCCGGGAATCGAACTCGAGCCCCCTCGGTCTGTAGTCAAAGATGCAACCACTAGACTAAACCACTAGACAAATTGAACATTAGAAATCCGAACACATAAGCTAATAAAACAGGAATTTCATATCCGTAAATCATCTCCACAAGTTACTATTAATATTATATTACTTACATAAATCTTCGTCTAATTAGCAATTAAGCTAAACAGCGTATTTATTCATAGTAAGATAGTGAATTTACGTAAGTACAGCGACGTCATGAAAAGGCTTTTCGACCAAGGTTGTGTGTATTGGGAGATCAAGAAGTTACTATAGAACCTTGACTTTTGATCATGTTAATAATTTTATTGAGACGTAAACGGTTTATATTGATAGTTCCTCTTGGTTTTCTTAAAATGTTTATTACGTGGGTGTCGCAATGCGGTATAGTATAGGTTTTTAGAACCTTTTGATAAGTTAATGTAGTTTTTTTTTATAATTTTGCTATATACGGGGTGTGGCGTTATGAATGGATAATATGGTACCTACAGGTTAACGACGTTGTTGCAGTTCATTTTGCTTCATTAAAAATGTCTCGGTTTTAGAGATATTCCACATTTTCAAAAATAAAAAATACCATAATAAGACTCTATTTTCTATCTGTTTTTGGGATAGTATTTCCTTATAAATTCATTACGCCACATCCTGTATATGATGGTCTAACATCGAATATAGTAAATTCTACACGGTACTTTGAAACGCAATAATTTTGACATTGCTGTGTCCAAGATTTACGTTTACGACTCATTTGTTGTTTGCGTTATTGATATGGGTATTAATATTGCTAAAGATAAATTGAGTTTTGTTTTTGTTTAATTGCTGTCTTATGTCCGGTTTCTGAGTCACTTTCATGCCAGTTTATGCTAGAGCATGCGGTTCACCTAATATTAAGTCACTGACCGCATCCCATGAACATCTACAGTATCGAAGTGTCACAGATGCCTTTTCAGCTTGAAGGAAGGAGAAGGGATAAGGAGACGATTAATGATCGGAAGTGTAGAACAGGATGGGAAAAGAATAGGATAGGAATATAGGCCTCCGGGCCTCCGCTCACTATACGAAACACAGTTCAACACTGCCTCACGCCGATATACTACTGGGGGGTGGTAATTACACCGGTGCGAGCTTGGCCCAATCATGCAGTGCTCAGCTCCAACTCTTATACATTAGTTTACATATAGTTCGACTATATTGAAGTGCTATGATACATCTCTTATGAATGTTAGGTTAGTGTATGTAATTGTAACAGAGAATTCGGATCTATATCAAGTAAACGTCCACTTAGCCGCTGTTTACTCGAGTACCTTCAAGCATGAACGGAACAACCTGATATTGACTATTATGGGTAAGCCTAGTGCGTCTTTGAGTCCGAGCCGATTGATTGTTTGTTCGCGCTAATCTCAGGAACTGATCTGATTTGAAAAAAAAATGTGTTAGAGCATCCAGGAAGGCTATAGTTTCCGAAGTACAATACTATGGAAACCAGATAACTGATACTTAAACATACTTTTTTTTGAAATACATACATACTATATAGTATATTAACAACCAGGCAGTAGAAAATTACAATGCTCATCACATCATAATGTTCTACCCGTGAGGACTGAACCCACACCCTCCGGCGCAATTGCTTCATCCACTGCGCAAATCTGGTCGATTCTCATCCAAATATTTTGAAAATTAAGAAATAGGGAGTATACACCTACGAAGGTGTACGTTTGTGCACATGTGTGCACAAATATCATTTACGTAGTTGACTATAATTATTATATCTAATATCATTATCATTTCCATATCTAAGTTCCTATGTAAATTGTTTCTAAAACGTAATTTCCGAACACAAAATTAGGCCGCCCTAAGGTGTCAATTCGTTCGATAAATCGTTTTCAAGTTACTCAGTACACCGGGGGTCCGACTTTACGGAGGTTCTGAGCAAATAAAGAGATTATCGCTTCTTCCAATAATAAAAGCGTTGGGTGTACCTTAGAGTACATTAGAGGGTATTTATGGGTATATCAATTTATTTTCCTGCAATCCAGTAGTATACCCGTACACAATACTATGAGTTCTCACAAACTATTCAGAGACCATACTTGAGTGACGGTTTGTCACTTGGCATTTTAATTAATTGATTTTGAATTACAGACTCGTTAATTAGAACGCGAGATAGATTAGAACGAGAAACATGTTACTTTTTTGTCACCTGATGGAAAGTGACCACCGCCACCCATAGTTACTTGTGATGTAGGGAGCATCGCAAGAACATAGCTGGCCTTTAAATGTTTGTAGGCTCTCTTCTTGAAGGTCTTAATGTCGTAACTGTTCGGAAACAGATTATTTTGGTAGATTGTTCTACAAAGTTGTCTAGGGCAAAAAATGCCGAGTGAACCGCACCATCGTTGATCTGAACGCATCCAAGTGGTGTGGCTAGTATACGTCGCATAATTTCACTACTTTACTTATACAAGTATTGTTTGTGTATACGAGTGTTAGCTATTAGCTATTCTGCGAACAAACGAACACTTCAGCTTTATATTATTGGAATTATTGGAATATATTTATATGCGCGCGGTTTCGCTCCCATAGTGTTATGTATATAGCCTATAAAATATAGCCTATGTTACTCGTGTATAATGTAGCTTTCGAAAGGTGAAAGAATTTTTAAAATCAATCCAGTAATTGTTGAGCCTATTCATTACAAACAAACAAATGTTTGTAATATTAAAAATCACAAGCTGAGCTATATATCCCGTATATAGCTCAGCTCAGTCGTTTCCGTAGGACCTTTAGGATAAAACTATCCTATGTATATCACTGGGTTTTAAAGAATCCCGGTACAAAATTTCACTCAAATCGGTCCTGTAGTTTCGGGGCCTATTCAATACAAACAAATATTTCCTCTTTATAATAATATTATAGTATAGATAATTGTAAAGGTATTCGTGTGGGTATCGTATGACTTTGTTCTTAAATTCGTCGCTCAAACTTACTTCATTTTAATAATATGCAGCTTTACGACAGTATTCAAGGTGAAACGGGTTTTAAAAAATATTAATTGATACAATATTTCAATGAGGGCGTCGCGACAGAGAACGATATTCCTATTACCTTTTAAGGAGACGTAAATACATAAATAAAATACTTTTTAAAGGATTTTTACGCGGTTTCTTATAGTACTTATTTTATTCAATGTGGATAGTAACTCGCAGTTAAACAAACACAAGAAAATACTAGATGTTAAATCATTACTGTAACACTCATTTTTAGTTACTCAGTTTGTTTAATTAAGAAGATATAATTTGTTTGTATTTATAAAAATATATGTATTTGAATCGCTAATTTGTAGTGATTATTTAATTTTATAATTATTAAACTCAAATAAAAATTCAATCGTATGCCCCGAGACGAAATATAGAGTTAACTTTTTTTTATTGTAAATCAAAAGAACAGTGTTTTATTTATTTCAACGCGCTAATCTCAGAAATTGTTAGTCCCATTTGGAATAATCTTAGATAGATAGTCTAAGATAAGTGTTAGATAGACAATTCTTCGTGGAACATTGTGTTGTGGGATCGAACAGTTAGCGTTTTGTAGGTATATTTTCCAAAAAAAAAATAACATTTTCCTTTAGCCAAAAACAAACCTGATTATTTAATGTTCAGTAATTGTAGACTTGCAAGAAACCCCACAATCCGACGCTACATAGTATTGTATTACTCGATATATTTTATGCTACAAATGCACTAAGAACCGAGCATATCTGATGATAAACAACACTAACCTTAGTGAATATATTATATTATCTAGATTCAGAATATAACATATAAATATGACGCTGAAGAGTTTGTCAGTAGGTAAAATCTTCTAGGCTATATTATAACAAATAATTGAATACATATATGCAGTTATTAAAAATATACACTAACATTTTGAAGTAAGAAAATTAGATAATCTTCAAGACTACCTTATAGATTTTTTCTGAGAAAAAAGATTGGGAACCCCTTCTATCTCTCCTAATCCTTTTAAAAGCCGTAGGGTGAAACCGCGTGGTACAGCCTGTATAACTTAATTTGCCTTCATACAATATAAAAACAGTTCAGGAATCAGTATTTAATCAATAAAATGATAAATCCCCCAAAAAACGAATTGCATATTATTATCCAAAATTGGTAAAATTGATCTAAATTATTGTTAAGCATCAATAAAACTAGTAATTTGTTGCATCATAACGATGTAACCTATTAATTTGCTGTTAAGACAAATTTTAATGAAATATTTAGCTGGTTGTTAACCATCCACACTTTCAAGGTTTTAGCCAATATTAAATGATATAAGCGGTCGTTACCTATGCATATTTACGTACATATTCTAGTAGATAACTAAGGACTTTAATTTATATGAAGGTCATTGAATTTTATACAAAATTAACTGTTCCTCGTGGTTTCGCTCCCGTCGCATAATGTTACATGTATAGCCGATGTCATTTAGGGAAGATACAGCTTACTAGCGGTGAAAAAATTTTTGAAATCGGCCCAGTAGTTTTGTGTAAAAACATACATACTAAAATACCTTTTGTTAGTACTATTTAGTCGGCTATGTACTGTGGTTCGTTATTGAAATGCACATTACAGATTCTACACAACTGGCCAATAGATTTGACAAGTTGATCACAATTCACAAATGACACAGCTAGTCATATGAATAGACATTGTGACTTTTTAATACCTTTAAAATATTAGTATAAATATATCTCGGATTTAAAGGTTATAAAAATATGATTAAAGATTAACAAGGGCCAAGGCCACGTATTATTGTACCGGATATAACTGAATCAAATAGTAAATTTTATTTATCTATACTAATATTATATGGAGGAAAGATTTGTTTGGTTATAATGAATAGGCTCAAACACTACTGGGCCGATCTTAAAAATTCTTTCACCATTCGAAAGCTACATTATCCACGGGTAGCATAGGCTATATTTTATAGGCTATCTAATATATAACAACATTATGTTACGGGGCGAAGCCGCGCAGATCAGCTAGGGTTTTATAATGTCTATTTGACGCCTTATTTATTAAAATGTATTTTTTACTGTCATCAATGTTTGTCAATAAAAACACTTTAGATAAATGAAAAGACAGGTGAGCCAATCAGCCAACAATACTCCATCGAAACGCCCAATGCCATCCACTGTCACTTGATATCTATTTTCATACTTCCCTGCATACAACTCTGCATAAATTAATTTAATAATCTTAAATTGATTTTCCTATTTGCTTACTTACAGTTTTCCTGTTGCTTAAGGCAAAATATTATCAATAGTTCGTTGCCTTTTATACGCACAAGAATCTTTATCCCTTCCCCTTCCTTCAAGCCACTTAACATCAGGTGAGCTGCATACTGCACTTACCTGGTATAACATAAAAAATCAGTTTAGTATTTTCTTACCTCTTCATTCTTTAATCTAACCTTCCAATTTTATAAATAAGCTATTTGCTTGAACAAAAAGGACTCTCTTGCATTTTAAAGAGCTACCCAATGATACCTCATTCAAAATGATAGGTATGTTCCCGAGTTAATTATTTTACATGTATAGGTAGAGAAGTAAAATTTTGTCAAAATCTCAGTGCTTTTCATGTGATTCGCGAATATACAAAATAGACAAACAGAAAAAATTACTAACCATTGTTTTGGGGTCTACAAAGCCTCCATATATTTAAAGCTACGATATTTCACTTATTTTATTTATTTTATCCCAATTTGACAATTTTCTTTATGTATGCTTACGAAAAGCTACAAAGAACTATTTCATACATATTACGGGTTTTCTTGCATTACTCATTAGAAACAAAACGTGATATAATCACAGTGGGTTTGCGTAAGTTACTACTATCATAATTTATGTACTATATAATTAAATGACGGCATGTAAACGTAATACTAGTTCACGAGATAAATTATAGATACTAGGGTTATGGTTTATTATTAGAGCATCTATTTAGTCATCCATATCCTAAACACACATATATTTAAGTGATAGACAGAGATTTTTTTTTTATTATTCTTGTTAATCCTTATAATTTTATAAATACGAAAGTTTGTGACAATGTATGTATGTACATAAAAGCATACACTTGCCAGCCATCGCGATTCAAAAACCTTACTTCACTCGGTCAATAAGGTAAAAGAATAAAAGAATTATTCGACACGCCCACATAAGGTAATGCAAAAACACGCGATATGAAAATATCCTTAATACGTCATAACAATATGACGTCACGACCGATATCATAGGCAATTTCATCCTTTTTTGTTTCTTATCAAAAAGTATGAAATGACGTCACATAACCGTACTACGGTACAATTATTCATAAATGTAGGTGTCATCGTGACGGCTTGCAAACGGTTTATCGGGTTATATCATTCTTAGTCAGACATATTGATAGTGTATGGGAAAATGACAAAGTACTCCCTTACAACAGTTATAATAAAGACTTGAATAAAGATTTTGGAAGGTTTGTCTAATGTTATGACCAAAAGAGAATTGGAGATAAAAAATAACACATTTTTGGCAATAGGGAATGAGAAAAATTTATTTTATTTCGGTTTCACTGAACAACTTTTTAAACACAAGGTACCAATCACGTTACAAGATCAGGGTATTATTTATCGCATGCCCTTCAGGGATCCAAACCTAGCTCCAAGATTTCAATACTATCGATGCTATTCTCAATAAATTATTATACAATACGTCTAGAAACAAATGAGGTTTTGAATACTGTTTTTTTTAATTAAGGATTTATTATATACGTAGCTAGTTTCAAATCCAACTAGGATTAAGACCTGATTACACAAAAGTACTTTTGTATAACAGTAGGACTTTTAAAACTTAAATAAATGATAAGGATAACAGTATCATTAATAGAGTTTGGGAAATCCTACGACTATCAAACCATGTTTTACGTATTACTGTAAAAGCATTTCGTTTTTAAATTATAACTATTCCATACATGTGTACATAAATCAAAATAACGTTATATCTGGATTAAAATAATTAAGTGGAAACGCACCAAAAATATTCATAACAACATTGAATATGAAACGGATAAGTTAATTAAATTATTTTAGTACATTAAAATAATTACCAATAATCTAAATAAACAAGTATTATGATATCTTTCAAGAATATTCTAAAAAGTGGTTTATTTAAAACATATTTCGCGTAAGAGGTCAGAATTTCTGTAAAGCATTGGACAAATTAAAAGTAAATACCATAAGTTTACTATACATTTCCTGATATATAGTAACTCAACACGCAGTTTCACTCTCACTTCAATAACCCACTACTTTTCCCAATTAAACACGGCATATGTTATTAACTATTATTTAAGTGAAAGTATAATCGTAATCGGTCCAGTAGTTTTGACTCTATTCATTCAAATGAGTTGAAAAATAAATCTTTTAATTGTTACATTTATCGTAAGCATATATGGAATTCTAGCTTTTGACTGTGGTTCCGACCGATTTTGGTTTCCTACTTACTAGATATTTATCGTTGTATCACGACTATATTACACAAAATCTTTATAAAGAAAATAAAAAAGCTTTCGATCAAAAGTAACGCAGATGAAACCGCGTTGCATAGCTAGTATTTAGTAAAGTTCAAAGCCAAAAATTTGTTATTGCATAATTTAGTTATTAGAATACTAATTTTGTACTATTCAGGTATAAGATATGTTCCGGATTAACGAATTAAGATAACTTAAACCTTTGTAATATACACTAACCTGTGGCTTCGTCTACCATAATGAATTGTACATAGAATAAAGTAGAAAAATCATTTTTATTTACAACTCATTATGCATATAGTTACAAACATAATATAAACAAAGGAAGTAAATAAATTTGTGCTCCAACTGGGTCTCCACTATAGACGGAATTCTAGCAAGGTATTTATTTATATAACATCTTAACCTTCTTCAGAAATTACAATATCTAGTAGAGAAAACCGTATGAAAATCTGTTCGGTAGTTTTGGAGTTATACGCATTCATACAAATATAGGCAGATGGCTGGGGGACTGATCTTTGTAATATGTATTGATTAAATACTAAATATGTACACTCTTATACAAAGTACCTAAAAAAATATTTTGTAAGGATACTTACAAAAAAGCCTTAAGAGACCTAACCGCTACTGCATTATGCATGATAACAATAAATTTTTATAAGCCTTCCTGTTTCAATTTCAATTGAAAAAACAATTTGCTAATAGTTTTTCTTCGTAACTTTCAAGGCAGTCACAAGGACAGGATTTCACATTTTAGTCATTTATTTATTTTTAAACAAGTATATTTCAATTTATAATTTTGTAATAAAAAATACCACGTGAATTTACTTCTAACAAACAAGTTGTTCATACTTACCGCCATCTACCGATTATTTGTACAAAATAATACAGTTCGTAAAAGATACAAACTCTACGTCACGCCTGGTGTTGTAGTGTTTAATGTAAATAATAGATGTCACTGTATTTCATACTCGAATATTTTCGATCTATTGGGATAACACTATAATTTCAATAAAATTTTATAATATAGAATAAAACAAACTATTAATATGTTATGATTTGTAGAGCTATTTTAACAATTTTGGAATTATGTAAAAATTTTTAGTTTACTATTTATATTTTACACCATCTATCTGCACCTTTCAACAGTAGGATTATTTTGTATTATAATATTCTCCGAGGAAACTGTTGAGTTACCAGCAATGTTGTAGGTCTAATTCTATGTTAACTCTCTACTTTAATTATGGTTGAAAACTTCGATAAAATTTTCTGTTCATTTATGAAGATGGCATGCGACCCAATGAAAGATTATTATAGAATTGAACACTTTTGTTCTTTGCTGCAATTTTATTTGTGCCTTAAATTATCAAAGGGTTGTATTTTATATATTTCAATACTTGCGTGTACCTTACACGCTATTTTCCACAAACAAAATCGCTCTTATCTCGAAGTTAAAATTTACCTTTATATGACTTGACCTTTGAATGAAGTAATGGACTTCATGATATAATAAGCAGAATTTCGCCAATATCAATATATTTTAAAAAGTTTGTTTGCAACTTTACAATTTGAAAGCATTTTAATAGCCTGAAACGAGTAAAGAGAGGATCTCGTTTTTCACTAGATTTTGACGTTCGGAAATTAAAAACTTTTAATTTGCAAAGAGTTGATCCAGCGTCATCTGTAAACTTATTTTTAGTGTCTCCTGATTATAATTCAGATGCAGTCTCATCTCAGTGCAGACTATACACTAGATGTTTCAGTAATGTTTTAAAAGATGACGCTACTATATTTCTGCACAAAGTAACCTTTGATAGAAAATATAAGAATGCTAGAATAAAAAATTGTGAGACTGTGCTTAGATTTGTGTGTATCCTGCAAATCTATCAAATAAATTCATTTTTCAGCATTTTCTGTCATAAATCAATACTTTAAAATATCTATATTATAAATTTATAAATTGTACAGTTCAATTTTATATTGCACTAGCTGCGCACCAGGGCTTCGCTCTCGTGGGAATATCGCGATGATATATAGCCTGTAGCCTTCCTCGATATTGTCTTTACGTCGTTCGGTCTCTTAAAGATCGAAAGTTTATTCTCTGAGTATCTTTTTACTGAAGAATAGGAAAAGTATAATATTTAGGTACAATGACAATAAAAATATAATCTTTTACATGTTTTTCCTTTAATGGGGTGTTTTTAATTTTAAATGTTATGGCTGTTTTTGGCGCCACCCCTCCTTCAAGCCGACATGGAGATGCCTTGTCGGCGACACTTTGATATAGTAGATGTTCATGGGCTGCGGTTAAATGTAATGTGTCTGTAATCTAAGCGTTATTCGATAATCTGATGGTGATTACTAATTCTTAAATAAATTCTACTCGACGCTCACAGACAAGTCTTAGAAACTGTTTCTCGTTTCATTTGGTGCTGAAGTCTTGTTTTCTATCAGTAATAAGAGCTATAAGTAATAAGAGCTAGTATAGTTATGGTTTTTCTACTTTATAGTCATGGCACCGATGTTATGACAAGCAAGTTACGTTTTTAAAGATTCTAGCGAACCTTGTCTCGGCTTCTCTCTCAGACATATTATGTTATTATGGAGTTAGTTCCATGTTACCCGTATGTTGTTTATTTATACTGGGAACAAGGTAATACTATTATAATTATACTAAAGAAATTAAGGCTCTCGCCCAATAACAACGCTAATATTTATATTTCTATTTATTGATTTAATTTGAACTTCGAACTCACAATAAAATGCAGCACAGGAAACACAAAAATATCCAAACCATTTATTATGTCTTAAAAATACGTGAAATAGTGATTAGGATCCACATAAATAAGGATTACTACATACATCGAACTCTATTGACGAACATCCAATAATATTAAACATCGAATGGACAATAATTTTTAAATACCGACAAAAGACAGATGATTTTGAGCAAAGAGTTATGTTAGAAAAATAAGTGGTCGGTTTGTCACTTAGTATTTAGTAAAAATACAGCGGTTACGTGATGCAGGATTAAAATTACGTTACAGTGAGTTTATCTTACGTAAATGCCGAAAAGCCGGGCGTGCGCATATTGGAACCTTTCTATTGTAGCGCGCCACTAACGCCATCTCTTATTCGTTCTTCAAAACTAAGGTAGAACATTAAACGACGCGTCACAAAAGAATAGGTACAAATAGAACGCAAAGACGCATCTGATATGACTTCCTTATGTAGTAACGTCACTCGCCCGTAAACAAATAAAATTCGTGTATATAAATTAGCTTATGTAACATATAAGCTTAAATGTATATAATACTGAGGCAGAATTACATCTTAACTACGGCGTAACATTAAGTGTGGTACGTGGGAATAGACACGAGCGCAAGCCCTTACATTAATCGGACGAATGCGATATATAATTATATTTTGCTTTATATCTATGTATCTGACGCTAAAACATCTATATAATGTATTACTTTTTGTACATCTACTTATACATTAACCATACATACACCCACTAAGCCTGACTGCTTTGCCGTTGCCGAGTACTCAAATAACCAAAGATAAGAATCAATCATGGCACTATTTGACTAGATTTTCCGTTAAATTTCGTTCCTCGTGTTCATAGATGGCGTTAAATTCAATTTGAGTACTAGGCGCTTAACTATCGGGAACTAAGAGTATTGTCCCGCGGGCAAACGACGTACAATAGAATAGGTATAAATAATTTTCAAGGGGAAATACACTAAGAGAATAAAGAAGTATAGGGACATGTTCACGATGACTAGAAGTAGACTAGAAGGCTGAGTAAAGCGTTCGCCCGCGCCGGCTTTGCCGCCCGTTCCTTCGCTAAGTACACAATAATTATTAAAATATATTTTCGCATTTTATTACATAAAATTCACGTTATGTTCTACCTACGTTAGAAAAGGAAAGCGGGCTTTAAGAGTAAGTAATAAGGTTCGAATTTGTACGCGGAGTTTATATACACTGCGTACCATGGACGTTTATTCGACTCGCTCAAGGGATAACATTCACTGAGGAAATGCAAGTTAAAAAGAAGTAAATAAAAATTGAGATCGTTGGAATGTTAGTAAATAATACTACGAAAGTTAGAAGATATAATACGAGATGGATGTTATCTTTTGAGCCGTTGCCTCAAAACTTAATTTAAAAAACTTGCCTACAAAGTGACACTTAAAAATCTAGTACACTAGACAAAAACTTAACCCTAATCTTAGAAGGTAAATAAATAAATAATTTGGTGCAAACATAAAAAATAACATATATAAAACAATATCACTTATAAGTATTATAATTTTAAGTATTGTTTGACTGACCGCGAAATATCGCAAAATATATGTTGACTAATCACACAAGCTTCTTATAGACACGTAAATAAATCCTCCAGGCTTGTGGAAAGAAGACCGTACAGTATTGGCTCACACATTCATTCCATAAAGAATTAATTTAAAAGGACATAGATATAAGGGGAAGGGCTAAACCCAGAAATGTTAGGACGCAAGCACACACCACAAGTTGTTTCGAAGTTATAGTCTCTAATTTGCAAAATAACCGCTAGGTGGCGTTATTTCAAATTAAAGAAAGGGTTAAAATGCAAGGATTGCCTCGCATTGAAACGTTTGAAAGAAGAAGGAAGACAAGCCTGGCGGTGGGGTGGGGCGGGAGAGACAATTTACTCCTTAACTTCAAAGTATTTATAAGTGGGATTCTCGTATCCATTTATTTGCATGTTGGCGACGTGCCGCTCCTCTGGAGTGGGGGCCACAGCGCCGGTTTGTTCAACCTGTAGACAAATAATATTAAATTTAATAACTATAAAAAATATTTCAATTAGTAAATAACTACGACTTTTATAGCGTATTGACTTTAGTCGATTTGGCCCGCATGCGGTGTGCGAGAGATTTCTGTAACGCATTCCATACAGGTCGCATTGGGATAATCGGCATTACTCGATAGGGCATGCATGCGATTCGTAACGCATGCTATACAGTCGGCATGCGGGGAGCCATTTTTCTGCTCATTGTATCCAAGTTATCGACTGACTAGTTTCAATGGTAGTTAGCCCGCCTGCGGGGAACCCCGCACACCTTGATCGACCGATTTATCGTCCGACTTATTGACCGACGAATTTTATTCCAGCAGCATGGAACTGTGGACATAGGCACAAAGCGGCTACAAGCGCTTACCTGCACGAAGCCCTGTGCAGAAGGAGCGCGGTCACGGCGGCGTGCCACAGCGAGCGCGACAGCTGCAGCGGCTGCGAGCGCTGCGCCGCCCACGCATAGCGCTGGGTATAAGGCGCCGGATCCGCCGTTGCTAGGGTTGGCTCCTCGAACCGTGTAACCCTGGAAGTAAGTGTATATTTAGAGCACAATCACGTTGTTGTCCTAAAAGGTAACAAGAATCTTTAGAAATAATAAGTAGTTTGTTGGTTCAGTGAGAAGTGCATAAGGGGAACAAGCAAGAGGTTCTGGATTGGATCTCCAGTACAGAAGTCAAAAAAACATTCGGTTTGGCAGGCCACAGAAAACGGATCTCGTACTTGCTTCTAAACAAAAATTGATCAGAGAAAGGATTAAAATCCGCCAAGGGGGACTGATGTAATTATAAATATGAAGTAAATAATATACAATATACATACGGGCTGTGAATGTTGCAGCTCGTGCTTGAGAGCGTGCGCGGGCGGCGGCGGCGCACGTTCTTCGGCCTGCTCCAGCGCAGCGCGCAAACCCTCACCTTCCGTCTGAAACACAATATTCTTTTTAAATTTTATTTTTGTGAACAACTTAACAGTTTGAACACAACTATGAGCATTGTGTAGTGATTTTGTAACGTTGGTAAGTATTGTTTAAAATCCAAATTTTTTAACAAAACTAACTAGTGCGAGGTGGGAAAGGTGTTACATACAAGAAAATTTTTAGACGTCTAAGCATGGGGTTGCTTTGAGTGACTTTAACCGCTTCAGCGTAAACCCGGTTAGAACTTATTTATATAAAACTTCAGAAGTGACTTATTTAAATTCCATATCTCATACATTTACTGCAATATATTTTATTTTACTACTCTTTCACGATCTTACCTCGCCGGTGGATCGTCGGCTGGAGGTCTCGCCAATCTCGCCAGTTTCGGTCTCACTTTCTGGAGCCTCAGTCATTGTGCTCGTTATGATTTCCTGCAACAATCCCATTATGACGTTTATTAATTAATAAATACAACGGAGGTAAAAAAGGATTAACTTTATTCAAAATATTCAAGTTCAAAATTTATACAGTTTTAATAGAACAAATTTCCTTGAAAATTCACAAATGTGGACTGATCTGTCACATTTGATATAGCTGGTACTACAGATTTAAATAGGAACACAGTGAGAAATGGTTGACGTTTTATAACCAATCCTCTGGTGAGCTGTATCTCTAGCATATACTGGATATAAAGCTAACTCCAACACTCACAGTAGTGGTGGTCTCCTGAGTGAAGGCGGCGCGCGTGGTGAGGTCGTGCACGGAGCTGGGCGAGGGCGCGGCGGAGGGCGCGGGGGAGGGCGAGCTGGGCGCGGCTGTGGTCTCCTCGGGCTCACTGGGCTCGCTGGCTTCGTCGTCAGTTTCTTCGCTTTCCTTGACGCCATTGGCAGTCTAGAATTACAGGAATTTGGTATACCGCATCTTTAAAATCTTTTCGTTGAAAAGAGACTTATTCAGTGCACCCGTGTAAGCTTATTCTTCAAAACGATACTCGAGTGGATAAAATGTTGTATATTTGTTGAATTTTGGGACTTTTAATGAGGAAGATTTTTTTGGAAATACCAATGTTTCGGTTACTGTTTTTAACTTTTGTTGTATCAAATCCAATTTTAACTCAAGACTCATGAATCAGCAATTATATATTACTTTCTTTACTATGTTACTTTTTTTTACCTTAGCCCGTTCATTCTCAATGTCCTGTCGCTGCCTGGTGCGCTGATCCCTCTTGGCGTTGAGTTGTTCCCTCGCCGCCTGTTCCCTCTGAACCTCAGCCTCGATGCGGTCTAACAGGAGCTCTTCAGCTTCAGGTGTCATCGACATCAGAGATACGGCCATATCGTCCTTGGATTGCATTGACTGGAAATGTTAATGTTGCTTTAAACTTGCATCCTCAAATGGTATTGTAAAATTTTATCATCTTTGCACCACTAGGAAGTCCAACAACGACAAATTCTGCTTCAAATTTTGAGCTTTTAAGAATTATTATGAAGTTATTATTAATTACGTTAATTATTATGAAGTTTGGCTGTAAATATTTACCTGAACATAATCTTCAATAGCAGTTCCAATGCTGGCGTACAGGTGTGGGCGGCGACGTAAAGCAGACAGAGCGCGTTGTAGAGCACGATCGGCATCCTGGATATAACAATTTCCAAACGTTTAAACCAAACCAAATAATCATTTCAACGGAAAGTCTATACAGATAAACTTGAAATTCATTTAAAACACAAAATTACTACTTTAAGATTGTTCATGTTTCCAATCTTATTTGACAGTAGTTTTCTTAGCGCGGTAACATGTCGCAGTTGCATTCCTTACAGTTACGAAAGCTGACCAAACGTTGCAGGAATTTTGAGACAAAAGCAATATGATGAAAAATATTGTAGGTACCTGCAGTCTATTAGGAGCACTGGCAATCTCAGCAGCGGCGGCATCGCGACCAGCGGCAGCAGCTCGGCGCTACGCTGTTAATGCTGGAGCGCTCTTGCCACTGACCTTAGTCTACTAAGACTCTCTAACTCTCTGAATCCAAAAAGTATCTTGACAAATATTGTAGGTACCTGCAGTCTATCAGCTGCACTGGCCCTCTCAGCAGCGGCGGCTTCCCGACCAGCAGCAGCAGCTCGGCGCCACGCTGTCAGTGCTCCACTGCGTTCAGCGGCAAGGGCGCGGACCAAACGTTGCAGGCATTTCTGGACTCGGTGAGCCTGAGAATACGGATATTTGTTTTTAAGTTTTTTGCTTTTATGTTACTAACTTGTCAAAGTATGTAAGTTGAATTTTATATAATCTTCAGTTCCGAAAAAAAGTTGCATTCTAAAGTATTATGGTGGTGAAATTGAAACCGAATACACCAAATATTATGTCACCTAAATGTTTTTTGCAGAATGATATGTTCTATCTTTCTTTTCAGAATCACTAAGATATTTTAGAATATGAAACGCGATTTCCTCCGTAGTTTATAGAAATCGTAGTTTTAAGTTATTTAGGAAATTTTAACTATATGTAAATAAATAAAATCTTACATTAGGTGGCGTGTCGCGAAGGGAGCGAGTGTAGCAGGCGAGGGCGGTGCGGCGGCGTTGGGCCAAGTGAGCCAGAACACGTTGCTGGTGCAGGGCGGCCAGGCGACGACGTTCAGCAACTCCTTCCTCTTCCAACGACTGTGAAACAATGCATTTTCATACATGTCATGTAATTAAAAAACATATAGAGGAAAATTGTGATTGTGTTTCATTATTGACTGACTTTTATAAATCATTGTTTTATATTCGTTATTGGTCAAGTTAAAGCTTTATTAAAGTATTTAAAACTTATCAACTTTATCTAACCAAACTGATTTAACCAAACTTTTTAGTCGTAAATTAAATGTGCGATCTTTTACTCATTTTATTATTATCCTTTACTGAGTTTTATAACCGTAGTATACACTTTTGAAATTTTACCTGGATATTCGATTGGAACTTAGCAGTCATGCGTTGACGGAAGGTCTGCGCGGCAGAGGGGTCTGAAGTCATCATTTGCTGGTACCGATCCTCGAGCTCTGACCACTCTCGCATCACTTTTGTAATCTATAGGATAACGTAAATTGATTGTTATAGAGTCATCAGATATCTGGATCAATGTTTTTCTTAGTACCAGATCTTAGGTCAAGACTGCCTTTTGCAACGTTGCCTTTAAAACTTATCAACATATCAAAGATGCTCAAGTTTCTGCTTCAATATCAAAGGCTTAGACAGAGTGGACCACTGTGACATCCTTAAGCAGTCTAAGAAGTAATATTATTTAGAGCATTAATTAGAATGAAATGATTAAGAATCACGTATGTAGTTGTGTACCTTGTAAAACAAACACAAGATTATACTAGTTGTGTACCTTCTCACGGTGGGTCTCTTCGAGGCGTTGCTGGGCATCCTTGTAGCTCTGATGTTCAGTACGAGGGTCGAAGTGAGAGAAGTAAGGGTCAGACGTAGCACTGGATGCCTGTAAAGGTTAAAACGTACAATATAAATCTAAATTTTCCATAAAAATTATTTCCTTGAAATGATAGTTTAACGTGGAAATAAAACTTTTACAGACTTTTAGAATAGTCCAAGACTTTTTTCCATCATGCTATTTATTATTTGTATACTACCGCTCACTTTTTTTTTTTAATATTTTTAAGTAGAGATTACATTCTTAATTTCTCCGAAAATTACATATTCTTTATTAGATTAGACAATACACACGAGTAATTGTTAATAGAATTTAATATAAACTCACAGTAGTAGTGGTAGTGGTGGTAGTAGTAGTAGACGTGGTGGTAGATGGTGCAGACGAGGATTCAGGGTGGGGCCAGGCGGAGTCATCACCGTCGGTGTAGTCATCATCCTCAGCATCATCGTCACGGGACAGATCCGCGTCCTCATCCTCATCCATGTCTGAAATGTACCGTTAAAATTTTATATTCCTACATGTTACATTGAGACACTAAATTTCACGCCAAGTTTTAGCATTTTTAACTCAATTATTTTTAACGTTAGTAACATTCCACATAAAATATTCCAAACGCTTTTTCATGAGAGAATGATGGACAGACAAGGTCTATAAGTTTTCTTTTTGTCATTCAGTTACAGCTAATAAAAAAGGGTGAAGAGTTCTTGAAAGGTATACATTCAAAATATTTTACATTGTACAACCTAAGTGACCTCTAAATCAAAATTTTTACATTATTTTTATATTTGAATTATAAACGGTTTATAAATATGTATTTAGAGATTTACCATCATCAGCATCGTCATCATCGTCGTCGCTCAGGTTAAGAGTGTCGTCATCATCATCAGCAAGAGCGTCTTCATCATCAAGCAGTTCATCGTCACGCTCGTCCATAGCAGCTGACGCGGCCAACATCTCCTCAGCACCAGGGCTTACGGGAACACCGACATCCATAGGCTTATGCATTTTCACGTTTTCTGAAAATACCAAATTTGATTTTTTCATCATATTGTCAAGCAGGGAATGTCATCATTTTATATTGAATTACAACCATATAACGCAACTATACATGGTTATTAACTCGACCTATTAGGTGCAGGATGTGATAGAAGACTTAAAATGCTTTAAAGTAAAAAAATATGTGGCTTATTTATGTTCTACGAAAATGCATAGATATTGTTTAAATAAGATCATGTCTTCTCAAGGAAACACATTCTTTAGAATTTTGTTCAAGTTTTAAAGTTACACTAATCTTTGTCGTTAACAAAGCCATTCTCAAATTTTAAGGACAATTCCTTCAAAAGGACACCGAGTCATATCTGGAAAACTCACCCTTAAAATGTTTCGGACAGCAGACAAACTCGACGCCAGAGAACAGGCTGATTCCACAGGGCAATAGCATCGCGAAGGTCCGGAGTCGCAAGCCACGCTGGGCGCACGCTCGTCCAGCCGTCGCGTTCCACCTGGAGAACTGCCAGCAGCGGCTCTGGTTGTGGATGTGGTCGAAGAGACAGCTCTCGGGCACCAGCAACGCGTCCGATTGGAATGGACCTTCTGCCGCCAAATGATCTTTGCAGTTTACGATAATTTTATGGAATGTCTTATAGATTAGTGTAGATTACAAAAAGTAGGCTACGAATTTGGTTAGATGGATAATGTTTAAGATGGAGTGAGATGTAAGCGACATAATTTGAATGATGATATTTTATCAGTGGTGTGCTGAATAAGAAATTCTATAAACAGCCTGAAATTTTTCTGGAAAATTCTACCCTAAATAATGTAGTAATAATAAATGTAAGATACAAAATCATGTATAATGTTGACTAAACTAAAAAATTGATACAATGATTACTTTTTCGTTATTTATTTCTTGTTAAAGCCTTGTTAAAGAGTTCACAAAAGTACTAAGATCTTAGAAATACGACAAAAAAGAATAGATACATACCAAGGCAGCGGAAAGGCTTAACCCATCGTGTAACCTTGCACTTGGCTGCGTTCCCAGTTCCCAGCTTGCACCAGTTGCTCACTTTCACGTAGTGGGAGGCTTCTACAATGTTCGTGATGTCGTGGCTTGGGTACACCTGAAGAAAATAACACTCATTTTCAACTGTTTTTATTGTAACTAAAAGGTAAACACCCTACAGCTAAGACTTCGCTGTCCATCGGTCTGTCGGAAAAATTGGTTTGTTTGTTTGTATTGGAAAGACTCCGAAACTACAGGAGCTATTTGGATGAAAATTTTCACAGAGATTCTTTTAAAATCCCGGGAATGACATAGGATAGTTTTTATTCCGAAAACCCTGCGTTAGGGGGACATATGCGCAGGTGATAATATTTAAGGGGTCTAATGTCAATACAATGCCAATAATCGTCTGCAATAGACGTAAGCGCCAGTAATGAGAATGATACAGTGATACAACAAACATTTTTTGCTGTTTTTATAGATTTTGTGTACGCATTCGGTCGGATTTTAAGTTTAGTCACGGAATGAATACCATCAAGTATTACGTGAGGGTAGTTGCATTTAAATATTTATCGACTCACACGCAAAACCCATAAGAAGGCGGAAACGTTGTGATTATATACTCTTTGGTTAAAGTTAGGGCGAAGTTTTTCGCCTTCGCACGCCTTTTTAATACGTTTGTGAAAGTTTGATACGTGCCACCTGACGAATTAAGAAACAAACTTTCAAAATTGTGGTTAATGTATGTAAGTATTTAAAACACCAACTTGGCAAACTGTTTGTATAACATTTATTTTAAAATTACACTTTTAATTGAAATGCTTATCTAAAGAACATACCTTAATAAAAGTAAGGGTCGAGCTAAATCCAATTCTAGTAGGATACCAAACTGTCCGTAAGTAAAACGACTCGTTTTATTTTTAGAGGAACTAGGCATAAGAGACAAGTAGTCTGCGTTTAATGATTAAGGGTTAACAAGTTACTAACACTACAATTTTTCCTTTTTTATGTTAAAGCAGGCAAGCGGGGCATGCGGTTCACCTGATATTAAGTGACTGACCGGAGCCCATGAAGATCTGCAACATAAGAGTGTCGCAAATGCTTTGCGGCTTGGAGGAAGAGGAGGGGATTAGGAGAGGATTCAATAAAGGAAGATGGGAGATGAGTAGAACAGGTTGGGAGAGGGATGGCACCAGCTCACCGTACGAAACACAGTGCAATACTGCTTCACGCCGGTCTTCTGCTGGGGGGTGGTAATTTCACCGGTGCGAGCTTGGTCCAATTGTGCAATTCTCGGCTCCTACTCCTTTATTGCTGAAGATGTTATGCAGCAGAATTACCCTCTGTCGCCTCTTACGACACCCATGTGTAGAAATGGGGTAACGACACGTATTACAACCCGTCGCCACACTGGGAAAAGTACTGACCTTCTTGCAATAGTCCAATATTTCCATCTTGTCCTTCAAGCAGTTGTGGGGCTTGGTGGTGAGGTCGGGGGTCCACCGGCCGGCAGCCGACATGTACTGCGGGTGGTAGGAGGACCCTGCCTCGCACAGGACCGCCACTTGCGGCTCAGCGCTGTTGGTCGTCTGCAACAAATAAAGAAGGTAAGTATCTTGATAGTGCTAAATAGAAGGAATCAAAGTAGCCAATAAACAGCGTAACTGCATCAGTTCTTCTTGATAGAATCAACTTTCCGAACTGGGTACTGATATTATTTTGATTTGATTTGATTTGAATAAAATATTAATTAAAATTTTAGAAATTTTTAAATAAGCCACTAGCAATTTACAAATTCTTTTTGTTTTGCCGTTATTGTATAGCTGTCTACTAAAATTCCTATTTCTACTGAAGAAAACTTTTTTATCCTTTTATACACCTATCATATTTGCATGAAAAACGCCGTTAATTCTAATTTAACTTATGAAAATTAAGCTGACTTATTCTTAGATGAATAAAAACAGTATTAAGCCTGACCTTTAACTAAATAGTATGTTTCTAAATACAAATCATTTAACAATGATCGTAAAATAACAACAGAATTTTGTGATAATTCTAATAATTAATAAACTATTTACCACGAGCCCTCAACACAAAAGCGTGTTTTTACCAAATCCTCAATACCTCAAAACCAGGTAGACGCATAATCAATATCAATATCAGAAACGTCTAGTAAGACAAATATCGCAATAAATGATGGCTTGCACCGTCTAGACGCCGGCGACTCGCTGAAATTTTTCGATTAAGTTTCTTGAACCCGTCTGCGGATATCCCTGTAGTTTTTCAAACTTCATATTTCCAAGAAACGCAAATAAGTTTTTTAGATTAGTTTAAAGGATCGCTGCATTCTGAATCTTTTCTACAGGATCACAATATGAATATTTTATTTTACTAATTACGTGATTTTAATTACGCGGGTTGTATATCTATACTAATATTATAAAGAAGAAATATTTGCTTGTTTATTGATTAGGCTCCGAAACTACAAAATCGATTTGAATGATATTTTGTACAGAGATTCTTTGAAACCCCAGAAATGACAAAGGATAGTTTTTATCCCGAAAATCCTACGGGAACGAGAAATATACGCGAGTGAAACCGCGGATCTCAGCTAGTTAAAAAAACACATTGCACAGTGTTTGCGATTGAAAGAGTAATAATTACTTTCCTGAGGTAAGCTAAAATAAAATTGAAGCTTATAGCTTTCAGCCCTTAACCCTCTCGTGCAGTTTTCATCACGTTTCATTGGCAAACAAATCACCTGAATTTATGTATAAAATTGTGGTTTTAAAACATATTATGTAATAAATTTTCAATCCTTACATTACTCGCACACGATAAGGATGAATTATTTGTTTGTTATTTTAATAAAGTGAATAATGCTTACGAATAAGATTTTCTAAAGTTGGGAAACGACAATATGAATTACAACGAAAGAAAAATACCAGTATTTAATTAGAAACGTGTAAATCGCATGGTTAGTTTTATTGTATAAGATAGGTTTTTCCAACGTTATTAACAGAAGAACAGATTATATTTTCATCAACAGTTAACATAGACTAATTAATGTAATTGTGCAGATGTTATAAAGTAATTGGAAATATGTTTGAAAGAGAATACCCTAGTTATTTAGTCGTAACATTTCTTACAAATTTTTAGATAGTAATTAGTTTTCATTAGGCAGAGTCTTTTTAGTTTAGTTTATAGTTTCGTCTACATAAATTGTTATACAAAAGTATGTGATACTATTTAAGATATATATGAACTATATTTGTGCCAAATTTCAACCAAATCATTTGAACCATTTTACGTCAACAAATTTTTACATTCATCACAATATCGAAATCCAAGTATCGAACGTTTGAAAAGTGACTTTAGGCAAGAAATCAAAAAAACGCCCCGAAATTGAGTATCAAGCCAGCGGGAGAAACAATTCACTTTACTTTATAAACAGTTTGAGAATCGCAGAGCAAACAGCGGTCGTTTGCTTAGGTTCGAGGACTGTTTGCTACAAAACCTTTAATAGGTACATTTAACTACCGTTTTTTTATGTTTTAGGAGATGAATGACTGACCGCAGCCCACGTACATCTACAACTTGACAGTGTCGCAGTTGCCTTGCCGGCTTGAAGGAAGGGATCTCCACTCCCTTCAAGCCAATCAATTAGTGATGGGAAATTGGAAGAAGAGTGGAACAGAATGAGACGGGAATGGTATGGGACACGTATTTGAACTCGTCAGTACACGGGTAAGTTATAATCTATGTAGACATTTTTGGACCTAACTTTAATGTCATTGACGCAAAAAGTTAAAAAAATTATATGAACTATGAACGTACTATTTTGACTAGATGTAAAAAACTACATATAATAAATTATATAATTAATACAATAACAAAACATTAGACATGGCGGATAATCACCCTACAAAATGAAGTTTAATACTAGCATAGCCAGCGGCAGTAACAATTCACTTTACCTTGTAAACAGTTTGAGTATTCTCAAACAGTGGTCGTTTATTTAGGTTCGGTGACTGTTTGCTACAAAACCCTTAATGGGTACATTTAACCACCCTTTTTATAGTGTGTAACATTAAACGCCAAAAGTGAATTGGCTTACGGTTTATAGTTTCTTTTTCTGCGGTGTTAATTTTAAGATACTCCTATATACTGGGGGAATTTTGTAACGCCGCCTTAGGGGAAAGTTCTTCTAATACTAGAGATAGATAATTTATACAAAGAAAAGATTACCTTATGTTCCAAAAGAAAGAAAACTACATTCAAAGATTTTAGAAAAATCCCCTGCCATACCCCAGGATTCAAACCGCCTAAAATCTTGTAAAATAAAACCCTATTTTTTATTACATCGATCGGTAGAGTTAATTGTAAGTATGAATTCTCTCTACTGTAATTTGTAAATGAAATGAAATCATAAAATCACCATATTTAAACTACATGAAAACATATCCCAAAACTAAATTTTAATCAAAACATATTTTCACATCAAAATAATTAATCACATTTTCAGTAAAAACCTTTACCAATTCACAATGTTCCATTTATAACATTCCCAAATTTGGAAAGTGCTTCTTTACATAAGTGGGCGTTGAACAAGGGATGTTTGTATGTGACAGTGACGCTCCCTATCTATTGAAATTGCGTTAAAAATAATTTAAGGGACGTTCTATGGGACATTAATCATGGCCAATGAAATTTAATGAAACGGACATTTGTTAAACGCTATGACCGCGGAAATAATGGCTTTGATGAAAAGTTTATAATTGTACAAATACCATCTATTTTAATAGTTTTTATGTCGGATTCATTACTGAGCTAGTATTTTCAGTTCGTAAAACAATCTGCATACATTAAAGTTTATCGTGAAAATGTAATACACTTTAAAATTAATAATGTTTGTTTTAATTCATCTTGTATTAACAATACCAGTATAAAGTTTATTAGGCTTACTATTCCACGCGGCTTCGTTCTAGTAGTTTATGCTACAACATTATTATTATAGAACTTCCTCGATCAATACTCTTTGACACAAAAGGTCTCTTCAACTTTGTTACTTATCTTATTAGTATAGACACAAAAATTATTAATAATAACATTCACCGTATAATACTGACAAAAGTCTGAATAAAAAGGCTAGGTGAATATTATTTTTTATTTCAGACAGAGATTTACGTGAACACAGACATTGCACTATACTCTTTACGCCATTTTGCTCTCAAAAGTACTAAAAAGTTTGTAGGAGCTACAACATCGCGCTGTCGCCTCGCCTACGCGTCACCATGTATTGAAATCAAACTCACACGTTAGTTTTCTTGGAAGCTTCATTTTTGAATACTTTTGAAATAAACAATTAAACTCTGGATTTACTGCCTCGTTGGTCTAGTGGTTACAAGTTTGACAAATCGGGAGGTCTCGGGTTCGGCATTGTAAAATATGTAGCTATACCAACCGATTTTTATTAATTATCAATTTTAACGCTTTATTTTAAACAGACATTTTATTAAGACACAAACAGTACCAATTACACAAACGTCATCGCCATTAAATATTTTATCCTCTGTCAAAAAGATATTTCCAATGCTCTTATTGAGTGAGTGAGCTATTCTATATTATGTTTTGTTTCCTGCCTCACAAAGCTGTATTCACACTGACCTCCACAAAGGCGTCTCAGACTTGACAAACCGTCAGTCGCTAACGACTAACGAGGCGAGTTGCGCGCGTGCCTTCACACCACATAACTAATGCCTGAGGAGTTTCCTTGACGAGGGATTCAGACCTAATTGCTTGCTTAGGTTTAGTGTTCGCTAATTTTCACTCGCCTTTACATTGTGTGAATTGTTCAAGCATTAAATTGACGTTGTTGAGAAGTTTGTCATGCTCAGGGTCGGGTCTGTCATAATGAAATGTGACGGGGGGTTACATTTCTTGTGCTACGAAGTTGCGTAATTATTGATTCGAGTTTAATAATAACTAATATATTTTCAAAAGATATATACAAAAAACTCTTAATTTTGCATTAAAATATATTAAATGTATTAAAGTCGTCTAACTCAACAAGAGCAAAAGCATTATAAATTCAACCCGAAATACATGTTTTAGAACGTCTGCCCATTTTAGGAGCATTTCTACTTAGATTCAGATTTAGACCTGGCATCTAGAAAGTGAGACACTATAGAAATTGAACTTATCGACGTAAACATTTACTACAAAGTTGCCTATCTAATTAAATAAGCATTTCGTACGGATGTACAAAAACACGGCTGGCAATTTAAGCGAGTGCTCAGAGTTAATTAGCCAAAAGGAAATAGAAATGAAATAACTAAGTGAAAAGTCGGTAATTTACCGTAAAATAGCAAGAAGTTGGCGAGCGAAGCGGAGGCTAGTCTAGTTGAGTTTTTATTTTTGGAACATAGTATACTTTGAATAAATATCTGATAGTAAGGTTGCAACGTAACAGGACAGTCGCTAGCGCCATCTTTTATGATTACTATAAAAAGTTTAATCGAAACTAAATCTATTTAAATGTTATTGATAGCTTTAAAGGCCAACCTTTGTTCAGCTTGGAACACTGTGCATTGCGCTAAATGTTTTGTAATATACCTACATTTTTATGACGACTAATGTAAACATTTGTAAATGCTTATTATTACACCTATACTTAGTAGTGAAATGAAAATTTTCCTATCCTTTTACTGACATCCGCGACGACGTCAAAAACAAATAAAAACGGTAAAGTCTACTCGCGAAACGAGGATATTATTTTTTCTATTTGTTCATTTTACAACATTATATTATTTATTTAAAAAGATCATTGTACACGGTGTATGCAACTTTTAAAATAGGTCTGGTGAGGTTCGAAATATATTATAAACTATCTGATACAAGTTTTATTCAGTTAAATATTATTAACTGCAATTTTTTATTCTTAATAACCAATTGTTCTTGAAATAAAGTTCTTTAAAACTAACGATCACCTTATTACTACAGTTCATATTAAACACTCGGCAACAAGCATATGAAAATAGCAAAGCTTTTCAGTAAAAAAAAAAGAATATGAAAATATCTCTTTTATTTTTGCACCAGTTCACAATATCGAGTACAAGTGTGTCAGCAAATTGAATCTATCAATATTCGATACGGGCCACGTGCCGATGTCGTTACGCCCTTGCTGAAATACTTATTTTGTTTTTGTATGATATTGTCTCCTATGGGGAAATACTCCATATTATCAAAGCTCTGCAATTTTGCAAAGGAAACGACGTTCTTGATAAAATACAGCCGCGACAATATATGAATTGATTACTCGATAATTTTATTGCTTATGAATAAACTGATTCTCTAAAGACGTTCTAATTAAATAAATAAATATTCAGGGATATTTAACACTGCGCCATCTAGTCCCAAACTACGACGACCCGATTGGCGCAGTGGTTCAGCAATGGTCTATTGCGCCGGAGGGTGTGGGTTCGATCCCCACGAGCAGAAAATTATGATGTGATGAACATTGTAATTTTCTACTGTCTGGGTGTTAAATTATCTATATTATGTATGTATTTACAAAAAAAGTATGTTTAAGTATGTCTATCAGTTATCTAGTATCCATAGTACAAGCTTTGCTTTTACATACATACTATAAATAGAAAAATACAATAATCATCACATCATAATTTTCTACTCGTGGGACTCGAACCTACACCCTTCGGCGACATAGAACATTGCCACATCCACTGCGCCAATCGGGTCGACAATTTGAGTGAACTTATAGTTCTTTCTAGAAGCTAGCTTGTTTCTTAAATTATTGTAAGAACTTATTGTACTTGTGTTACAGTGAATAAATTTTTATTTAATAAATTTTTCTCTCTCTCTCTCCATCTAAATACTACAAATTCTGTCAAAAAGTACCAAGAACTATCTATAACCGTAAATATCTGAAAACTTTGTACTCACGTTAAAATGACATAATACTTCTCTAATGGAAAACCGCGAGCTTGACAGAAACGCTGTGAACGTAAACTGAATGCTTTTGACAGCTCGAATGGAAGCAGGTGCGAGATACATACGTATATTTTATATAGTTATATACGCTATACATCTATACTAATATTATAAAGCTGAAGAGTTTGTTTGTTTGAACGCGCTAATATCAGGAACAACTGGTCCGATTTAAGTATTTTTTTATAGTGATAGATACCCCATTTACCGAGGAAGGCTATAGGCTATATATCATCCCGATATTCCCACGGGAGCGAAGCCCTGGGGCGCAGCTCGTTTTATACAAAACTACATGCACTCAGCAATTTTAATCGCGAATCATCCATTTTTGTAATATTAGATTGTATCCGACGCCTAGTTTAAAGATTCCTTTCGCGCAGTACAAAATTAAAAACAGTTTTGTGTAGGTATTTCTAAATGCATCAATGATTACTATCAATGAGTACATTCGACCGTTTGTTTTCAAATCATACATCTCTCACCAACCTATTTTTATTTCTAAGTTTACCCTCCTTTCATCGTAAGAGTTGTCTGGAAGAGACCGCCTAGCAATAAGACCGCCTTTTTGTAAATTCCTACTTATAAGCAATAAAGTATTTTCATTAATTCATTCATATAATTAAATTTGCGCAATCTTATTATATTCGCCGATTATTCAATAAACAAAGGCATTATTATACAGATTAGGACAAGATTAATAAGACTATGATTATAATATGGCTTACTGCATAGACTACACTAATTAGTTTTATAGCTTTAGTTCTATTGACGTTAACATTTACTAACATTCAATATAAGTATCATTCAACAAAGGTGCATTCCACATCTTTACAAGATACGATGTGATTTACGAGTAAACAGCCAATTAGTTCGCCTATAAAGATGATAATAAATACACCATTAAATGTGAAAGGGGTTTAGTAAATCATTAATCACGGCTTGTTGATGACATCATTAAAATTACGTCTTTTTGAGATTAATTGCAATATTAACGGGCAGCTAGTCACGCGAGTCGACGAGATAGCTATAAATTTCAGATTAATTTATCGGTGTCGAGAATAATCATTTGTATATCTATGTGTATTAATTCTCTGTAGAATAAAATCCAAAGTTGTCTTCAACAGGTTTTTAACAATTGAATATTAGTTTTAGGCAAACAACAATTCAATATAACAATTGACAATTTAATTTATTAAGAATCTGAATTCTTAATTTAGAAAGGCCAGTATTCAAAACCATATCGGCTTGCTCCACAAACGTCCTGATTTTTTCAGATTCTGAAATTCTTAGGTCGACCTGTAAGGATCTAAAATTAGATCCTAATTTCAGACAGACATTCAGCATGTGTGAGGCCGGCCTTAGTGCTTCTAAATGAAATAGGCGGAATTAAGATTAATATAAGGATATAAGGAAATAAAATTGTCTTTTCCGAACAAAGTTGTAGTAAAGATTAAACTCAGCCCCGGAAATTCATTTCATAGATGGGTCAAAAGCTGAAAAATGCCGTCCCCGCCCGCTGTTTTTACTTTTATCATCTTCATTTCAGTGAAAAAAGGAGAGTTTGTTCAATCGTGCGCCAAAAAAATGCCGCAATTTGAATTTTACGCCCGAGGCTTGGGTCCCGGCTAGCCCCACCTAGATCGGGTCCTGAAATCACTCGCAATAAAGGGTGATTAACATTATTAAAATAGCTTTAGAAATTGCGCTAGTGCACACATTTTATATTCCAATGGTATTGGTTATCTTTATGATTTAAAAAACTTGCAATTTTTTTTACTCATATTGTCTTTAGCCATTATCTATGAGCAATATGAATACGAACATGCATGACAAAAACATGTTAATCGATTTCCAACAAAAAATACGAAAGTACTTAGTATACGTTTAGTGTACAGTATGTGACAGAACGTTGTCTTATCGGCTTACAGAGTGGCACAGATTGGGTCCTTTATGTAAATGTATGGAGATGCTTTACTTCGCAGCTACTTGTTGTGAAGTTACATTATCACTACCAGGGCTGGCATTAAGTACTTCTTGTAGAAAATAAACAGTATTAAAAGTATTCTATATTTTTTCATTGCGTAAAGTAGTTTAAGAACGTATCAGCTCAAAGAGTAGCACACGTCCTCGTGAGCCCTTTATGTAAATATATGGAGATAGCTTACTTTGCAGCTACTTGTTGTGAGGTTACATTGTCACTGCTAGGGCTGGCTCTCGATATTTCTTAGGAAATGTATATACATAGTGAGGTACCTGTCTATTGTACAGGAACATTTGGCCCCCTAACGTCAATATAACTATAAGGTATGAGGTTAATTTAAATACATACAGTGTACTTGCGTCTTCAATGGCAACCATAATACATTGCAAAATTTAAGATACTGTTTAATACTTTTAAGATAAACCAATGCTGTTGTCTGTAGCACATATTTAGAGTTGTGTCATTACCTTGTAAGAATACTAACAACAAAGTATGTCACTTACCTAATAAAACATCTTACAGCGCTTTAAAGTTGCATTGGCCAAAAAGTTGTATAAAACGCTGGTAACAATGTAAGAGTCAACAGCCCTGAATAAATAGCTGCTGGTAAGTTCGCGAGTACCCTCACAACCTTGTCGTGCCGGCACTTTTTATGCTCTGCAGTTTGGAGGGGAAATTAAAATGAACGCGGTTTCGCCCAGAACGTTCGGCTTTTTGCAACATCTTTGTCAATTTAGATTTTGTACTTTACATGAGTGTAATGGCAATGGACGCAAGATGTTGATATTTTCTACTATTTGTTTATTATGAAGTATTGCTCAAAAACTACTCGTATCTTGCATGCGATACTTTTCGGTACTCGGCTCGAATGAACGTGTGAGCTTCGAGATTTATGGAAAAAAAGGTACATCGTTGAAAAATATTGGATCGTCCCTGATAAACTTCTTGCTTAAAAATTTCAATAAACGCTGATGATACTAACGAACTTATTGTAAAATTACATAATAGTAAACTATCACTGAAAACAGTATATAATCGTAAAACTTAATCCTTGAATACACAAAATAGTCGCTCATTTTTTATTCGAGATCACAATACATCATCTCCGATATAAACATCAGCAAAAACCAACCGAAAATGTCACCACATCCCAAATAGTTCTTATACATTGTGTTCCCATTCACCTATTGATTCCTGGGGATATGATAAATTGAAAACGGAGCGACTTGACGTGAAGACCATTTGTCTCAAAGAAAAAGCGGATAATATTTACATAATATACAAAGTCTAAAATATTCAGTAAGAAACTCCAACATGATTGAAGGTTGCGAACATACTTTAATATCGTCTAGACAATATTATGTTAACTGCTCTTTGAGAGTCGATAAACTTGTTTGAATATCGGGGGTTATGAAATCAGGCTTGTCTAAATAACGACGTAAATGTAAAACATTGCGCAGATGTTCAAGTTACTTACTAAGATAATCAAAGTTGATAATGTCTCGTCACCTAAAGGTTAATTCACATCGTTAATCCGAAACACGTTTAAGGTAGGGATAAAGGCGTTTTCTAATTCTGTCCACATGTTCTGTGGATTAACTTATCTCTGTGATTTCCCTGACCAGAAAATTAAAGCTTTGAAAAAAGTGGTACAAATTAATTACTACGCTTTGCTTACGATGAATTTCTTGATTAAAATACGTCGAAATTATACCTGTAGAAGGTATTATAAAAAATTGAAACCACTCTGATTTCGTTTTTCGTGTTATATTACAGGAGACATTGAGAGAGACTGCACCTGAGCCTCATAAAGCTCCTTTTCTTTTGCCGTGTACTGAAATACTACTCTTAAATTATATTGCTATGAGATTATATTTGGAGACGCAAAATTTTAAGGGTATTCAGAGAAGTATCGTTATAAAGATGTTGTTTTTACCATTACACTGAATTCAAGTAGATATATTTTTGTAATTTAAAGGATCGAACTGCTTAATATCCTCATATGGAACCGGAGATGCCCTTTAATGAATGAAGATATGAATATTTTTATGAATTTAAAAATATTCATATCTTCAATAAAGCGAATCAAATAAAATATTGGCTGTAATCAGGTAGTGTCAAAATAGACTCAAGACTCCCAAATATCTAAGTAGGCACAGAACCGGGTTGGCCTTTAATGAAGAAAGATATCAGCGTATATTTTAAACACGCAAAGTTCGGCCTGCTAAGAGTTAATACAGTCCTTTCATTATTGCAATCACGTCCAACATTCAAGGATTTGTTCTGAAGCTTAATTGGATTGAGGATCATAATCAGCAGGATCTCTCGCAAAGGAAAACAAGAAGGGGACAAAATTTATTGTGAAATTTGTATAGCTTATGGGATTTTTGTAAGAAAAATAGCTTGTTATGCTCAGTCATCGTTATAATCAGCATTTGGGGATCCGTCTTTGTTTCGTGGCAGAGGCTTAATACGATTGTTGCCTTTCTTGGGAAAGCATTTTGGTAATAAATTATTCTCTGATTTTTGAGATAGTGTCTAAAATATTCCACACCGATGATAAATTTTTATGAAATTGGTACAAATTACTCAAGGATCGCCATCCTCAAAGTGTAACAGGTTAATGTCTAAACATTTTTCGAGGTCCTCAACTGAATACAGTTGTTTGTGTTTCCGTAAACTATGTGCTTATCTTTTGAATCAAATCGCTTTGCTTATCAAATCTAGATTTACGTAGCTCATTCATTACCCTCTCTGTATACGAATATTCATCGAAATCCGTACAGTAGTTGCGGTGTGATAAATACACAAACATCCAAACATAATTTTCACATTATTATATCAATAGGATAATACGATATTCGGTAAGCTTGAAAAAAATGTATGGTATACATGTGTTTAATAACATTGTAAGCAAATGCTCAGCAAAGTATAGCCAGTAAATATACGATTCTGTTAAAATGAATAATAAAATATATATTGCCAGTACGCTAGGTAAAACTTTATTTGACTGTATCGGCGGATATTACATGTCTTCCATTATGAAGCTTGTCGGTACTTTTGTAGTTTATTTTTATGCAAAATTGAGTAAGATTTATGATTTCATTTGGCATTAATATATCCTCACATGAATCCTTAAAGAATTAAAATGGTACTTATTCATTTTTGATGGCATAAAAAAGCATAGAGTAAAAAAGGACATAAAAATGCGATAAACCAATTTTTGTATGAAGTTTCTGAATTTTTAACGACGAAAAATTCAAGCTAATTTCAGTACCCAATTAACCACCAACCAATTCTTATATTAGTTCTAGCTTGAAAATGAAAATACTTCGTTCGTAATAAAAAGAAAGGTTGAAATAGTAAAGCGTGATTCAAAGTAAATGTAGTAGATAAAGTTGTGCCTCGTACTTTAAATTTCTTTAGTTCGCGCCTAGTGATGTTTTACGCGATTAAAACATGCGATACTACAATTTGGTAAACTTAAAATAATTAGGCTAACTTCAGGTTAAGCATTTAAGATTGGAGATTATAAAGTGCCAAAAACATAAATTGTGGGGTAAAGTGTTTGTTTATATATTATTAGTAATATTTTTGCACCTAAGTTTTATTGGGTGATAAAAAACACTTTATTTAAGTGAAATATCAACAACTAAATTATTTCACTGAAATCTAAATAGCTTTGGCTTTCAGAATCACTTTACTTTATAATATCGTGAACCATTGTGATAAAAAATATGTGTATAAGATACATGAGAAAAAACAAATTTGAATGTCGTTCATTTTTATAATTTTATCGATGAACTTAAAATTTACTTAACGCTATGTACATTTAGATCGCGTTTTATATCAACATGAATTCCTTAAATTTATAAACTATATTTAATTTTACGATTATTTCTAGTATAACTGAAATATCTATAATCCGCTCACCCCCTTTCACATTTATAATATCAAACAGGAATTATGACCACGGGTCGCCTAACACTCAAATGACAGGAAATTCGATCAAGTGCTATCATAGGGCTATTAGCTTACATTAAGGACATTGTAGAGTAATTATTGGAAAACTGATGGAAACGTCACAGTAATTGAGTTCCGCGGACAATGTTCCATTATACACTATAAAAGTGTGTAATTTAATTTGAGGGGTGTATGCGGTTAAAGTAATGTTTGTATAGTTTAGTTCAAACACGTTTGTTTGCATTAGTTTTTGCATAACTAAAAGGTTGACGCTTTGATGAAAATATGGCTTTTTTAAACTGTTATATTTGGTGTTTTTGCGTGAATAGGGATACAAATTGTCTATAGACTTTACGTACAATATTCACAATACGTAAAGGGTATGTAGGAAGAACAAAATACGATTAAAGATTCATGCAGGGAAGTAATTTAGAAAGGAGCAGAATAAAAATGATGACCACTGGGCTCCTAATGCACTGGAAGCACGATAACATATAGCAGAACCGTAATATATTGCAATTATTTATTTACAATTTGAGTGGTTTTTGTATATTAGACAATGCTTCCATTATCTGGTGCAAGCACATAAAGGTTAGCAAACTACCTATACTAATAATATAAAACTGAAGAGTTTGATTGTTTGTCTTTTAGAAAACACTAGTAACAAGAACTGATCCAATTTGAAAAAACTTTTTTGCTTTAGGTAGACCACTCATCGAGAAACGCTACAGGCTATATAACATCATGCTACGAGAGTGAAACTGCGTGAACATTCAGTATAGTATAATTACCATAGAAATCTCTCAAGTTTGTAGACGCAAATATAGTCCATTGCAATAGAATCATTCTTATTTAAATATACTCGAACAGGACTCTATGACAGTGAAAACTAGATAAAACAGTTACATCTACATTCAACGACAAAATCGACTCAGCCAAAAGTGCTAATCAAACAAAACCTAATTGTTTAATTACCTTGTATTCATCCAATTGATCTGTACAAAGTTCACTAAACGCCCCCTGTTTCAGCTATAAAGTTAGGTCATTACAGTCTGGCTAGACCGAATCATTAGTCTAGAATCCACAGAGAATAGGTCATACAATATGCTTTAAACGAGTACTTAATGCTCCGCTGCATAATTACAATGTTTAAACGCTCTACAGATTATAAAATGTCAATAATGAATGACTTCTAGTTTGCATTTAAATTAGAATACCGTTTATCTATTCTTATTTATATCATTTTAAACTATTATAATATTCTTTTATGATTTAATATTGATGCGTCGCGACTCTAATCGTAAAAAATGGCGGACTTATGCATGAAATGTCATTTGGAATACAAAGTTTCAGAATGCAAAATGTAACCCATGCAACTTTTTAACCACATTCTAGTTTGGCTTTCAAATACCCTTTTATATTTAATATTTTATCTGTTGTCAATAAAACCACGAAATTTTGATTATCCTTTTTTCATGTAAAGATAAAAAATAACTATTGCAATCGATTAAAATTATAAATATATAAAGTCCGTCTGACATCCAGTATTACTAATAGCTGATAAAATTATTATGACGTCTTAACGTATGGTAAATTAATTTCATTTAACCTTTCAACGGTGCACAGATAATTAATATCGATAGAATGGCCCTGACATCCCTACTCTTGTATTTGTGCGTGTTATTGATTTTGTGTGCGCGCGCACCGCGGTAGGAGGCAGCGACTATTCGAATTTCGATTTTTATAGGACCCAAAGCTTACGGCTATAACTTCTTAATAACTTATAGAATTCTTTATTTAAAGGTCACTTTCGATTTTTGTTATCTGTAATTGTTTTGAAACGTCATAAGATAGTCGGTCCTTTTACACGATTTTGCTGTCTCTTAGCTAGCTCGAGGGAGTTGTAACATTGTATGTAACGAAAATATATTTTATTAAGTGCCCATTAAACAGCGCAAAAGATTTTGAGGAAGATATTACCAAATTGGTCCTTTGAACTGTCGGTATCCTTGTTACAATATTGTTATCATTATTTGCTATCATACTTACGTTATCACAAAGTTATATACATCAATATTCATGTACCCAGGTAAATATTTCACCTTCGCAAATCCTTAGAATTTGCACACGAAAAGCACGTAACAATGCCATAAATAGAATCTGCTGGTGTAATCACCGAACCTCGAAATCCATCTTTTATAAGCCGACGATTTGTAAGCGCCCAGTGGCACGAGCGACGGGTGACGTAAATGCGATATTTTTGCTGATAATTTCTTTATTATATACAAAAATCAGCAATAAAATGTTATTCGTATTTTGGTTATATGTTGATTTTTGTAAAACTCTGTTCAAGTCTTTATTTTGTTTTATTTAACGCAGAAATGTTCTTTTGTTTTTAAGGCATATAATACTAAGAGACTGTTATGTTCATGTATTTCTTTCCATCACATAAGATGCTCTCTCTAATCATTTAAGCCCCCTCTACGCATCACCAGACGCATACGTAAAGACAGGGTAATGTGTCTACCCGTAGACAGCCGTAGTAGGTAATTTACGTCTGCCGATGCATCCGCCATGCATCGATAGATGACGTCCGCTCATGTGTCTCCCGATGCGTAGTGGATAGATGGCTTTACTCTCATGATCCGATGGGACGGCAGACTGACACGGCCAGAGATCAGGCGCAGGACTGACGGCTTTATATGTTTTCCGAGGCACGGGAGAGCCCGCACATATACATACTTATATTATAAATCGGAAAAGTTGGTTGGTTTTTTGTTTTATTAACATGCTAATCATCAAAAATACTGGATGGATGGAGATGGAAATAAAAAATATTTCTTTACATTACTGCTCTTAGCTAATCTATATTGAATATTAAATGCGATTGAAATCACGGAGAAGACCTAGTTATTTTATAGTAAGATTGTAAACGAAAAGATAGTAGAAATAAAAAATATATATATTTTTACAATATATTTTTATTTCTTACGACTTATTTTAGCTCACCCACCAATTTTCCGGTAGCCTGGAAAAAAACGATGCTAGGCAACGTTTTTTTCGTTAAGACCGCCTCTTGTTCATGTTTTATTATTTGTTACATCCGTTTCATACCCTTCTGTATAATAAAGAATTATCCTTCAATCACAAAATCATTTAATACTTCGTTAGCTAGAAGTGACAAAACGGATCTAATTCTCAGTCAGATCCGTCTCCATACAGTTAGATCCGCTAAAAGATGGCCGCTAAATAATTCAAACAGGCTTTCAGTCCACTGTTACCAATTCCATTTCACCTTTATCGTGTGAAGAGCGAAGTTTTAGGTTAATACACTTTAAAATGGATGAGATTTGTTTTATGTATCCAACAAAGTGAAACGTGAGAGCAACGAGATGAATTGAAATTCTCGGATAAAACGCTCCAATGTTACAATGTTTTTGAACAGTCATTTTTAGGGTTATGTACAAGGTAAAACGGGAGCTTATTACTAAACCTACGCTGTTTGTCTGTCTTTCACCAGGTTGTACCTATACACCGTGATAGCTAGAAAGATGAAATTTTCACAAATTATGTATTTCTGTTGCCGCTATAGCAACAAGTACGAAAAAACAAAAAATAAATGTTAGTATGGGGACATACAATAAACGCCTTTTTCATATTTTTTCGCTCAATAATAATAACGGTAATAGACGCTTAATATTTTTACAGAAAGTTTTGTTCTTTATTACCTTTTAAAATAAATAGAAAAGTTTTAGGGGGGCTCCATATAACAAATGTGATTTTCTTTTATAGATTGTACGGAACCCGGTATGCGCGAGACCGACTCGCACTTGGCCGACTTTTTAAATTATTTCACAAATCGCTTCGGAAAATGTATTGTTACGAACGGTATTTGCATTAAAATTGAATGCACCTCATAGAGTTTATAGTTCTTTCAAGCATTGTTGTTGATGATCGGCATTACTGGAATTGTATACTTTTATTGTTATGGTTTGTAATTATAGTCGATATCGATCTATAACATATTGAATAATGCACGGGTTTACAGAATAGCTACGATGGAATAGGATAATGATCGAATATTTGTAGGAATCAGATTATTATTAGTTTTTTTTTTAATTCCACTTGAGCCATTTCATTATAAGGCGTTTTGCTTTTAGGCATATTCTATTATAATAGAACGATATTGACCGAATTACGGATGAACTATTTTGTCAGTGTTGTCAAAGATGAAAAAGAAAAAGATATAAGTATTAAAGTAAAAGATATATTGTTTAGAAAAATAGCGGTTGTGTAGTATGATAATTTAAATCGAGCCTAAAATTATTGGAATAAGACCAAACAGTGGCCGCCAGACTACCCTCGTCCCTCACATATTTCTTAGACATGGAGTGCTTACCTAAAATAATCAGTTTAGGAAAATCGGAATAATTACATAGTATAAAACAAATGCTACTCGCTTTCTGTCACTATGTATGTTAAATCTTTAAATTGCCAAACGGTTTTGATGCAGTTGTTTTTAAAAGATGATTCAATACAAAAGTTTCAATGTATAAAATAGTGCAAACGAAGCCCGGGCAGGTTCGCAAGTTTAATATATTCCAGTGATTGATCGCATAAAGTGCAGCTACAAATTTATTCAATATATAAACGACAAACAAGCGGTTAACACACGTGCCTGCGCGCGAATGGCGAAGCTTATGTTATTATTATTGCGCTTGTTACTGTGTGCATTGTGGATCACGCACACATACAAACAGCTTTTATTCATACTATCTCTGATATAGTTCTAGGGATAAAACTTACTAGTTGAGCTCCGCGGTTTCACCCGCGTATATCTCCCGGTCCCATAGGATTATCGGGTTAAAAAATAAAAACTATCCTATGTCCTTCCTCGGGTTTCAAAAAATCTCTGTACAAAATTTCATCCCAATTTCCAGTTGTTTCGGAGCCTATTCAACACAAAAACAATGAAATCTTTCTTTTTAGTATAGATATTATAAAGGAAAAGATAAATAAATTAATTAATCGTGTGGATTGTTTAGCGTAATCATAAACGGGGCGATGTTAGTAATGAATACTATCAACTCAAGCGTAGGATCGAAATTAAGCAATTATTAATTAATATTACTTTTATTAGTACTTCACACGTACCGTCATTGGCATTGGTTTTCTATCCCTGCCTTTTCATGATATACATGAATTCCGCAAAATTAAACCAAAAAGCACTGATGTACTTATAAAATATTCGACCCAAATACACGACTCCTTTTATTCAAAAGCGAATACGCTCATTTGAGTAAAATAAATTGATCGGAATCGCTTCAAAGCATTGATTACGCTGCGTTAAAGCTAGGTTAGTGGCAAAATATAGGTTTTAATTTATAAAATGCTCGAATTTATCTGCGAAATATGTATAGCTTTGCCCTGCGATTTCACTCGCGTAATACTGCAATGATAGCCTTTCTCATGAACCTGCATATCATAATTAGAAGGAATTTTTTATATGTGGTAGTTTCAGCATTAAAAGGCTCACGATTCACGATTGGGCACCAAGCTCGCAACGGTGAAATTACCCCTTGAAGCAGTATTGCACAGTGTTGCGTACGGTAAGCAGGTGCCCGGTCTCATCTCTTTCCTCTCCCATTCCTATTCTACTCCTCGCCAAAGCCGTCAAGGCATCTGCGACACTTTGTTGCTGTGGGTATTCTTAGGCGGCGTTCAGCCACTTAACATCAGGCGAACCGCAAGCCGCTTGCCTGCTCTTTCATAAAAAAATATAGATGAATATGAAATGTTGACCCAAATATACGAATCACTTTATTCAAGCGCTATACTCATTTAAGTAAAATAAATTGATCGGAATCCATCAAAGCTGGGTTAGTCGCGGAATAGCGAAGGTTTTAATGTATGAAAAAGTGTTTTATCGAGCTATCTCGTTATTTGAGTACGAGTGATGATTGCTCGTCCAATATATTTGCAGTTAATTGAAACGTTTTCACCTGATGTGTACATTCGAATGACGGAAACATCATTTGGCTATTTTCTGTGACCTTTTAAATGTCGTAGATTGATGATTTATGTGAATAATATTTTTAAAAACGATTGGAATATTGAGGTGAATTTATAATCTACACTAACATTAATATAAAAAACTTTGTTTGTTTGTTTGTTTGGTAATAATGAATAGGCTCAAAAGCTACTAGACCGATTTAAAAATTCTTTCAACATTCGAAAGCTACATTATCCACGAGTAACAAAGGCTATATTTTATAAGCTATATATATAACATTATGCTAAGATAGCGAAGCCGCGCGGATCAGCTAGTAATATTATAAAGGGAAAAGATTTGTTAGTTTGTTTGTATTGAATAGGCCCCGAAACTACATGACCGATTTGGGTAAAATTGTGTACAGAGATTCTTTAAAACCCCAGGAATAACTAGTAAGTTTTTATGCCGAAAATCCTACGGGAACGGGATATATAGGCGGAAATTGCGGACCTCAGCTAGTATTAAATAATATAGTATTCAACGAATCTCCTCCTTTTATTTACACGGTATCTCTTAAACAAGAAGCACAAGCAATTGAATCAAAATCAAACAACTCAACTAAAATTTCAATTAGTTAGCAATAACTCCAATAACGATCAAATAGATTCCAATCAAGAGTTCGCAAACTTGCTTTAATTGAAACGCAATATAACTAATATGCTTGTGTAAACAAATCAATGTCAATAAGCACGGGATGAACAAATAATATGTTAAAATTAGTCTGTTCTAATAAATATCTACACTAATATTATAAAGAGGTAATTTTTTTATGTGCCTTCCAAAATTACGTGTTTTCATGTTTCAATACATATATTATGGGTAAAATCATGATGACGTTATAGAAAAAAATATTTAGTACACTATACAGTTAAATTACATTTTATATTGACAGTTTTTTACGCTAAGACAATCTGCATAGAATTTCACGGAAACTCACATCGGCACATTCTTTCATGGCAAATTGAACCATAGTAGAAACACAAAATCTATAATAGTATGCATTACGCAAAAATGGCATTTGAAAATTTAAAAAAAAATAATTTAAACCAGTTTTACCAGTACCAAATTAGTTCTAAACCCAAGAAACAACATAGGATACTTTTTATCCCTAAAATTCTATGAGACCGGTAAAATAAATGCGGATGAAACCGCGGGGCACCGCTATTATAAAATATGAATGTTATGAGAAAAAACTTTTAATGTAAAGCATAAAAATGTTTGCAACGGCTCTGCAAGTTTCGTACAAACTCGACACAAACCAAGCATAAATTTAAACTATATTTAAAATGTAAGAAGTTTGCGAAGTTTCTGTTCTCAAATAATATTGATGATGTTCTGCGGTGAGAAAAATAAGTTTAACTTGTATTGATATAAAAAGTTTCCACTTCTGTATACAAAGTGTCTTTATTTACTCCATTTACTTTAATGTTTTGGTCCTTACCTGGCTGGTATAATTCGATAAATACGACATTTCTGTATGCTTATTTCAAACATTTTTTTTTCGTAATAATGAAGGGTAGTTATAAAAATTTGTATTGCAGAAACGGTTACAAACAATTGTACAAACAAAACAGCCTTGATATTTTAGAAGAATTAAATATCCAAATTTATAAAACTGTACACCTTATGAGCCGAATAGTAATAGATTACTATTACTACTAAATACTTTTATTTATTTCATATTTAAGAATTATGATGAATAGAATAATTTAATTCTATATTAATGACAATACTTTTTTACTACTTTATGCTAATATCTTCCCCTATACTTTCTTCTTAGCTTCTACTCAGCTTACTTTATATCCCCTATTTTCTTCAAGACTATAAACACCCGGTATAAACGCCACTGAAAATATAAACGTTTAATCGTTCTGCATTTACCCAAGCGTGAAATAATATCCAAGATTTAATAATTAACAAAACCGACTTGACCGTATTCGTATTACTATTTAATAGGCACTGTCCTCCACATCGCCACAAGGGGATTACTATGACACTCAAAATTTAATTAAACCTCCCTCTGAACACTCTACTCCAAGATTTCACAAGTTCCTCTAAGAGCACGCTTAATTCTATTTTATATAATTAGACGCTTTCAGCGCTGAGAAAACGTCAGTCGAAAACAAATTAACATGTTTAATGTAAATGTGAAAGTCACTCTGTCTGTCTATCTGTCGCTACTTTATGTCAAAATCACAAAACCGATTCAAATGAAATTTTAAACACACATTTTTTGACATAGAAGGGTAGTTTTTTTCCCGGAAATCCCACCATTTTTTAGGATAAAATCAAGCTGTTTTTGTTCTAATTCTATTAATAGTTGATGGCGACATTATTTAAATTTAAGATAAAAAAGTACTACACATAGACGAAGTCGCGGGTAAAAAGTGTTTAATAAAAATGTAAAATCGGATTGAGCGTTGAAAGCGGGAAATTGTCAATTTCTGCGCGAGACGACCAACGGCCGGCGACTGTAATTACGATGAAATAGGCATTATGCTCGTTTTTTTTCAAAGCGATTTCAACCCTTAAGTGCAGCTGCATAAAATGGATTATTGATTGAATCTTGAAACCTAACCGAGTGGATGGCATCCTCTAATAGAAAGCGATTTTTATAAGCATTCATATTTTCCGCCCGGATGTGGTGCTTATTGCATCGGTTGTAAAGAGGGTAAAAAGAGCTGAAACAATTATGGCTGGTGTTTGAATTCTTATTTTTTGTATAGCACTTTTAGAGACGAGAATTTTTAATAATTTTATTTATTTATTCTAACAAAAAAGTACAATTCATCTTAACTACGTAGTCGCCAAACTACTGAGTAGTTTGTTGGTGAAGCGAATCATTCATTAATTCACATTGTATGTAATGAATTGACTGATTTTATAATTTCTTTAAATTTTTGAACGCGCTAAAACGCTTGTTTTTACATAATTTTGTCGTTAATCTATAATTAAAATAATATGCATAGATCTTACACCATAATTTTAACGTCATATAAATAACCCCATGACAAGCACTTTAAGTATACCGCAATGCAGATATCTATATCCGGATCCAAAGAATTGGCACGTGAGGGGCATCGAGAATACCTACACTCCATTACAACACCCATAACCGTAGGTTGTTATCTAAATTATTTCCGAGATCCAACTGATAACAAGAATTCCAACGGGATTGGGTTTGCTAGCTCATAAACTTATACTATTATTTCTATACTTTAAAAATGGTTTGTTCTCAGTAGTTCAACTGAGTAGTTCGACGGTTCAACTAACCTTAAAAATAATTATAATAATATGTTTTATTTCTTATCAAACAAATAACACGAACATTATACATAAGTGGCTTACAAAATAACATTATCTAAGCAGAGATCCGAAGAACTCACTTGTGTGACAGGTACCAGCTTCTGCTCTCATGTTATATTTTTTTAACAGCCTTAATTAATACATACGAGTTGATAAGGATAGATACTTAAGAAAAATACATATATACACTGTGAAAATAAATACTATATAATATAAATATATACTATGTGCCGATGTATTGTTAGTGTGAGTGTGGTTTTAATGTAAAAATAGTTGCCTTAAAAGCTAGCTTAGAAGAAAGTATTAGAAAAAGATTAAATGAAGCCGAGGATCATGTCCAGTGCCTAAGGATATAATAGAATGATTATATTTTCGCCGGTCCACTGTGGGTAGTGGTAACTAATGGGGGGAAAGGAGTAAGATTGATGAATAGAAAGCCCTACGATGCCCAGACAAAGCATAGCACCATATTAAATAATATTCACACCGGTTATCTGTAGGCGGTAGTTACTTGTATCCGAGTTTAGCTTAACTTGTACCATAGTTCGACTCCCACTCGCATGATAAATAAGGCACAGAAATTAATTATATTCTGGAATAATGGAGTGCTATTTTTGCATAAAATTGTCCTAACTATATTTGTAAAATAAATCTACGGTATGAATACTATATGCAAACAAATTGAAATTAAATTAAAAGTTTTAAAATCCTTTATAAATGCGTTAAAAGAACCCCTCGGAAATTCTATATTTCTAGCTTAAAAAGTTAAGTTTTAATAATGAATCAGTCATGCAAGGCACGTCTTTTCATAAATTTAGATAGGCTTACAATCGTTATAAGCCCGAAGTTTGTATGCAGGGGTGTAAGATGAGATAGATTATAATCCAGACATGGGCGTACCCAGGTTCTGGGCTAGGGGAGGGCAAATCAAACCGTTTCCCAGTCGGGGTCGGCTGTTTAACCTAAGGGAATTGACGAAAGTCAAAAAGTCATAGTTTTTTCAAAAAAATGTAAATATATTTACTGCAAAATAAAAATTTTTAATCAATAACAATAGAGAGTAGAGGTATACGATATCCAGGGGGGGGCAGCCGCCCTCCCCTGCCCCTCCTGGGTACGCCCATGAATCCAGACGAGGTCGCAGGCAATATCTAGCCTGCAATGTAACATGGCTATGACGTCACGTGTCATCCGTGTTGTGGTCGAATGGATGCGATGCGGAATTCGCCAAATTAAATTCTATTTGACGCATGTCACAAATGACTGCTTAATTAATTACTAGAATTTATGTATTGTTTTGGTAAACAATGTTATATAACGTGTAATGGAATAAATATTTAATTGGTATTAAAAGATGCCGATATAATTGAGTGATTTGAATGACCACAAGTTTAAGCGTAGTGTAAAGTATTAAAAATATTTTTTTACGTTAGAATTTACGTGTGGTACTTAAAAACAGTTAGAAAAGGAACCCAATTTTTCTAATTATATGTGAATTTAAATTTAAAAAAAATATATTATAAGTCCAATATTAAAGCCTATAGAGTACTTTTCTATCGAAGACCTATGTTGTGAAAATGTTAAGTCATTCTATCAACTGTTTTACTGAAATAAATGGACGGATATTTAATTATTATATAGGAGGAAGCTTTCCACAGCTTACATATAACTATAGCTGAAATAGGTATAGTACCGATAACCTTTTCAATTAGCGTGGGGTTCGATCAAAGACGTCAAACTGTCAGTAGCATGACCACTTGATAGTAGCGCGTACTATGGATACTTCGATACCTATAGTTAGTATGAAGTATTAAATTGTTCCCACAGGCAATTAATGTGTTGGTTAGTCATTTGTTTTTATTGTTTTTATAAAATAAATAGTCACAGCAACATATTCATACAAGGGTGAGCTTAATATTTTAAATAGTACTTACAACAAACAAATCTTAACTATTATAAAAGCGTTGAAGTAGAGATATGAAATTTACGCGTAAATAAATAGAAAGTATTTATGTATAATTGTTAAAAGTGAATAAATATAAGAAATTTAGAAAGGACTGTTTGAGTCAGTCGTGTCTAGCGTTACAGATCGATTTATGTTTATCTTGTAGTTGCTTAAAGAACTTCTTATTTTTGTTAATATTTATTTATTTTAGTAGAAATTCCATACAAAATATATCTATTGTCATTAACTTTCCGCCTCACTAAATAAAGCCTAGCAAACAACGAAATGTCTGAGACGTAATTACTCTCACAACACGATTTGGAATGGTTCAACTTGAATAATGAAGGAAGCACTACAGTACTTTTAAAAATCTGTTTTAGTATACATGCTGTCAATCAGTCTACTACTAATATGCCAGTTAATCGTATTATAGATGAATCTGTTTATATTTCCTATTTAGATGCATACGAAACTTATTCAAAGGCTGGCAATGCATTCGTGATAGTCCTAACATTGCGAATGAATATGGCCGGTAATCAGTTTCCATCAGGTCACCCATCAGTTTGTTTTAGCTAGCCAATAAAAAAACCCTTTTTTGTAAGTGTAACGTCTTCGCACAAAAAACTACTGAACCGATTTCAAAACTTCTTAATTCATCTTCATTTATATAGGCTATATAATATTATGCTACGGGAAAAAGTCGAAGGAAAGAGCTACTGCAAAATATATTGTATGTCATTAACTTCCCGCCTCACTAAATAAAGTCTAACAAACATGTGTCAACTGTTAGAAATGTAATTACTCTCACAACACGAGTTTGAACGCTTCTACGCCAAACCTTTATAATTAACATATCCGAATTAAACTTTTACATGAAATTCAAATCAAATTTCAATGCTCTTGTTATAAGGCATAATACAAGGCGCTTTCATTACCCCACAAGTAAATAGGCGTTATAATTATTGTATTACGAACTGAATTTCGTATATTGAAGTAATTGTGCCGTGTTAATTAAGACTAGAGTTAACTTAGTAGAAATTGTATCATATTCGGCTTGGATGTTTGATTAAAATAAATATTATTATAAAAAGGTAAGTATCAGGGTCGAAAATATTTTAAATAAGAAATTGTTTTATTTAAGAATGTAACTTTATTGTAATTGATTGATTCCTTTTGTTTATTTTAACGCAATTATTTCCCTATTGAATCTTATAACTCTACTGTTCAATAAATTATAAAATTAATTAAAAAATTGTACTTAAAAAATAAAATGTACATTGCAATTGTACAGTAAAACTAAACATACATTTTCCGTTTCTGTGTTTGTGTAAATAAATTATTCTAATACAAACGATAAACGAACCCCCCGAATTTTCACAACAAACAAGTAAAGTTACAATTCAAGTAATTACTAACATCTGTTTATAATTAGTCATAATTCATTCGAGGGTTGAGTCACCGTTGCAGTAACCGTGAATCATGTCGGATCGATAGCGTCTAGACAAATTCATGGCTAAATGCAGTTTCGAATATATTAGGAAGCTGAGCACATTGCCCAAGTATACTGTAAGTAATGAGTGGATAATATAGTACCTGCCGATAATGGACTAGAGTCCCTCGATTTTGGAGATATTCCTTTTCAATCTCAATGAAACAGGAAAGTTTGTTCTTCATTGGCCCTCGACTATTTCCTTTTTATTCAACACAGTTTGGTGCACGTGCCATGTTACCACATATTACGCTATACCCTGTATGTGTGTGTGAGGCTTAAATTTGGTTAGAAGTAAAAAAATGGTCCTTGTAAAGGCTTAAAAGATACACGAATTATGTAACAGCCTCTGCCCACGGCTTCGCTAATATTAAATCCGGATAAAAAGTATTCTATCACATAATGCAGCTTATAAAATTTTGTATGCAGGTAGATGTTATCACGTAGGCATCCGCTAAGACAGTGGAGTCTTCAGAGACGAGCGTATATGTCTATCAAAGGCCGGCAAAGCACCTGCGACATTTCCAGTGTTTCAGGTGTTCATGGCGGCGCCCTTATAGATAAAACAAAGATACGTGGGTGAAGCCGTGGGACACAACTAGTAAATCATAAAACATTCGCAGAAACTCTTCAACAAATCGTCAATTTAATAGATTTATTAGATTCTAAAATGTCAATTGCATAGAAATACATCAGTAAATAATGTATCTCTATAGGTACTAAGAACATAGAAAACTTCCTGAAAGTTCCGATTTAGTCGTTACTTTATCAACAATTAACTTCTAAAAAGACCAAAACGAAAGGTCACGTGGGCAGGAAGTTCTGACGTAGATAGATCACCTCTCCACCGACTTTAGTCGTTAAGTCACCATGATAAAATTTAAGCACATTTGGCTTGGAATTTTTTTTAGTTTTCCCCTAATGGTTTTGCAGTTTCATAAATTTAAGGATAACTATTTCTTGGCATAATATGAACATTTAGATTGTTATATAAGTTAATAAACTCGACTAATAAAAAAGTGCCAAATTCTCCTTTTTGAAAATATCTTAAAAAAGATGTTGTATTTTAAACTATCACAAAAAATAACAAAACGCTGCAGCAGTAAAATCGTAATCAACGTAAACGTCGGAATTAATTGTAGATGGAAAGCAAACGGCATTTAAAAGCTCGGATCTACAATTTTTATGGATATTTACAAAAACGGTCACATAGCTTGAAATCCCATTTAAAATGCTATAAAAACAATGCGCTATTAGGATTACTATAAAAAGGGAATAATAAAAACATTACAAACACCCAAAGCCATACCATTTTAGGAACAAAATCATATTTTATACAACCTTTACCACCTGTTAGAAACCCTTCCAACGACGTTATTTATAAAACTGCTCCATTGCCGTCACAGTAGGCACAAAAGGTAAGGGCGTATTTACAAAGCCATCAATCTAATCATTACAGCGAATAGCCCTCATTCCCGTAATCACCGACCGTTTTCCCGCATGAGCCTACATTGAGCGCAGAGTAAATGTTTTTGTACTAGTTTATTGGGCAAAATTCTGAGTTTATTATCCAGAGCTTTGTTTGCAGGCTGCTCATTGTAAATCATTGTCTGTTTCGTTAGTTAATACGTTTCATATTTTGTATAAAAAGGATTAGGTTTGGTTATTAATAACTTTTAACAAGACCAATAGAATAATTAGGAGAACACGGTGAGAGATTTATCTTTACAGCCAATATTATTCAGAAGTGTATAAAAACTGCCATTTTTTCTGATCTTAATCGAAATTTGAGTTCTACGTTTGTCATAGTGACGAACCAAAAGACCCTTCTACCCCGAACATGCATTTATTTGTATAATATTGTTATATTTGTATAATCATGCAATGTTCTCTTCTTATTAATGAACAGTAATATTAAATCACATTAGTTCTACTCTACTACATCGCTTTCTCAATTAAGTAAACCATAATCATAAATTCAGTTGCATTTTGTGTGCCTTAATTGAAATCATGAAATTTAAACATATTTCATCACTAACGAGGAAATTCTATACAGTTATTAATATTACAAACAATACATATTGTTCATGAGTTTCAGCTAATGACAGTTTGAATATCGGCTAGCCGGCTAATAATGAACCGATGGCTAAAACAATAGCCGTTTGGAGCATGAGGTCATTTGCTGACGTCAATTAATACTGCTTTCGGCGAACCATTGTTATAAGTCCTCGATAAGGCTTGTCATAATTCTCCGCAGAATAAGCCATTGTGGATCATAACTTTTCATTTTTGTAGATTAAGATGGCTGAAGAATAGCAAGAACAATAAAGCCTAGAAGTAGATTAAATGCGTTGTTTTAAAATGAAGACGGGCAGTTCTAAATTAAAATGAAGGAAACTTGGCGGTTTGACAACGTAAAAGCTGTAAAATCATTGTAAAGCACTTCATTATGGTCCGTCTCGTACTCGAAAGACTTTTAAATTTTAGGAATTATTTAAATTGTTTTCTTTGATGGTTTTTAATTAAATTTTTTAACGGATACAATCCTCTAATTTATTATCAAATTGATTGATTATGAACTTTAGGACTGAGGACTATAGGTCATTATTTATTGAGGTACTTAGTCAAGGCTTACCATCCCCTTTATTACTTAACAAAGATTTTAACGCCAACATCTAGCGAATGTAAAAATTAAATATTGTTCACTGTTAATCAGGTTATCATTAACCGAACACACATACTACAGCCATCAACTCTCCTTACAATTTGTTTCACTCAAACCAAATTTTGACGAGAAATTAAGCACTAGCTTTTAGAAGATTTAGAAATCGGGAATATAGGTCAAAAAATAAGAGAATTTCACGTTAAAATCCTATACGCTGGAAAACCAATAGACAGTCACGGACAACAATACTGGAGCGTGATTGGATCGGGTCCTCGAAATGAATTTAAAGGTTCGGTTTTAACTGGTATTCAATTTTCTGTTTTATCTGCTCTGAGCAGGATATTACCGGTTTAGTTCTGTTGATTAAAAACTCTTTGCATTTTTACATACACGTTTTTATATGTAGAAGGGAATTGGGTGTAGTTTTCGTAAAACTATAGTTAGAAATATTAATTTTTAAAGCAAATTTATTTGAGGTAATATTACATTAAAATTTCATTTGTACTACTCTGCTAACTATAGCTTCTCAATTAAGCAAATCATAATCATTGCAAAAAGCACTGAATACTTACTGTAATACAAGAAAATAGTTAAAGCATTCTTCTAGTTTATGAATAAGAACATAACATTTAATTTATATTCGTATTCTCAATTATAAAAGGTCCTTAAATAAAACGGTGCGAAACGTGAACGGAATTGGATGGTTGAATATCGCAGAAAATAGAAAAAATCCCTCTCTGACCGATGCGAATTTTTCAATCGATGGAGTTTGTCTCGAATACAGATTGATTGCATCCGAATTTAAGCGATGGCTTTGAAAATAAAAATGGCAGCCATATTCCGAATGATGAGGGAGAAATTTCTATTGTTTTAGATAAACAAATGAAAATATAAGGTAATTCAAGTAGTTTTATCGTAAAATAATAATTGTACACTATAGTAATGTAGGCACCAATAGATAGCGTAGAAAGTATTAGAAACGTTGTTTATACTTTTGTTTAAACGTGCTTATTTTCGAAATTACCGGTTGGATTTGAAAAAGAGAAAATATTTCTTATAATGATAGGCACTACGTTAAAAGGGCTAATACCGATGCTAGATAGCGTAATAGGTTTAGCCTTTAGGCTATCTAGGTATATGCTATTACTCTAATAGGCGAGTGAAACCGTGAGATACAGCTAGTAGGCAAGAAGTAAGCACAGAGAAACATCGCAAAAATAAAACTAGTAATTCAAGTGCTTTTAAGTATTCACTTTCAGTTATAATTGAAATTGCACCTCCGAAAGCTTGTAGCCGAGAGCCACCCACTACTTCAACGTCACATATGGAATTTCCAATGACACGACAGAAGTGACTTGCAGTATTGATTGATAGGTTCAAAGCTCTGATCCCGCAGGTACTCCACAATTTTGAATATGGAGTGGCCAACCAAGGATCACTCGTTAACAATTCTTTTTTTAAATTCCATTTCACATTTTTTGTTGCCAGCACTTTTTTGCACAGAGTAAATATAGATGTTTGTATTGTGTTTGAAGTGTCAGAAAAAGAGAAAAATAAAGATTAATGTTTAATTGACTTGAATATCAGTACTGTTAATGTTTATATAAGAATAAATATAGGTTTATTTATTTATTAATTAAAATGCATTAAGCACTTAATAACATCGAGGTAACAGTTATATTAACATGTAGATTTATAAGCAAATTACAGTATGTACGACCCTCGGGCATCATAATTCAATTTCGCTGTAAAATTTAAGTAATTAAAAAACTCAACTCTTTTACGCAAATTACAAATATTTTATGCCTGTTTAGTATTCTGGTTACATCTTTTTGTTTGTTAAATAATTTAATTACAAAGTTTACGAAGGATGTTTTCTAAAAAATATATTTCATTATTTAATTTTCACGTAAAATGTATACACAAGCACACAAGATTTTAGACAATATACGAAATCACAAAAGTTTAAAATAAACAAATGTTATCACGCATATTAAAACGACTGCAAAACACAACCACAAAAAGAAATAAGTTAATTTTAAAATCCCCAACCTCTACAAAAAAATTAACATTTTATTTTCTACCTATCCTAAATTAAGGGTATTGTCTTACTAATTGTAATAAAACCTATTGAAAAAGTCATTCAATTTTCCGTTTTCACTAACAATATGTCGTTTTTCAAAAACATACGTACAGTATTAGACCCGTGTAACGTGTTATAAATAAAGGTTTCACCGGCACGTTATCCACGTTTCACAGGCTATTCCTGCATCTGACAGCGCATCGCATCCTATGACACACATTTTCCTAACGATTTCTCAATACAAACGTGCAAGATCTTCGAAAGCAGTTCAATATTTATATGAATATTTGACTTATTATTTTCCCTTGCACCAATACCGCGTCTATCTCTATAATAGAACGATAAAATTACAATACAGTTGTTGTACGGTTTTCACGAGTATATAGTGTGATACTATAAAATAAATTAACCCGTAAATAAGATAGAGATATGGGCGGAAGCGAGTACAAATAAAATGTTATTGAACACGACATATTTATAAACTATCCCTAATGCTGCTCTTACAGGTGAAATAAAAAATAACTGTACTTTGTATGTATGTTGTTACTTCTAATATAATAATTACTACAAATTGCTTCTCTTTTTTTTTCTTACATGAATTGAACATTTCCTATACTAAATTATGAAATTTTTTGTGATACATTCTTTAAGATTTTTTTAAAGTTAGTTTTCTGCACGCTGCTGATGATGTCTTCCAAGCAACCCGTGTTCAAAGAAAACAATTAAATATTCTCACAGAAAAAATCTTTCAGAACAATTTTCATACTTGAACAAAATGTTGAACAAAGCTTAAAATGTCCTTAAGAGAAAAAGTCGAAAACTAAAGTCCGACTACTTTTGCTAAATGGCGTGCTTCAAATAATATACTGTTACAAAAATTATGTGCACGAAATGGCTTTTATGAGTAAAGTGAGGGAAATGTTATAACGATAAATTTTAAGCGAAATTTACGCTTTGCTTTTTCATAGAACTTTTTGACGTAAAATTGATTGTTCTTTTAAAAGCTTCTAGATATTTCTAGAGCCATTTCAATATAAGATTTTTTGAGTATTAATCAAGTGTAAAAATTTTGGTTTTATTTTTAGTTGAAATCTTTCTCAAATTAAAAAATAATAATAATAATTATGCATTTTTTCCTTGTATGCGTTCAATAATTTATAGTATTTGTATTGTATTATTTCGTATGTATGTTGGCTTCAAAAAAATCATTCGTTTTATAATTGAGTTCTATCGATTTTAATACACAATCAATTGTAATCCTTGCGTTTATTTCCTATGTTAATTCGAACAAAATCTAAAGCAATACTACAATACTACAGAGAATAACTAATTGTCCATATAATCTCTAATTTATTGCCCTGAATGGGGTTAATAAGTCGCAATCTATTCAATAATGCTGATTGTCGATACATATTAGGGTAAGCGCCCGATTTCTGCTTCAGGCCTCACATTGTATATCAAATTAACCGTTCAATGTTAGGTATAATTAATTTATGTATACATTATATTTCCTTATTAAAAAAATGTAGCCAAGAAGTCAATTCAGATGAGTAAAAAACGGGAAAAAGGTATCGCAACAGCAGTCGTCCACATAATCCCCTAATTTATTAGCCTGAACGGGTTTAATAAGTCCTAATCTGTGCAATATTGCTGATTGTTCGTAGACAGTGGGGTAAACGCCCCAGTTTTCGCCCCAAGCGACGCTCACCTGAAACACTGTCACTTTGTTTATCGAGTTAACCATTGAATGGAAGGAAATGTCGATTGAAGGTGACTTTTTGGCGTTTGCTTTATATTTGGGGTGTGTTTGTGTTGAGTTTAGTTTAGATACGTTTTTATAGCCTTGAATTGCGTATTGCGTGGAAAAAAATTAATTATTCCTCGTAATAAGTTAAGTATTCCAAACTGATTTACACCTCACATGAATTAAAAATAAGATTAAGAAGATTTAACACATTCTTAAGCCATTTAAAATAAACCAACCACTATATATTTTTATATCATGAAATAATTACAATACTCCCAATTTTATTTACCGCATATAACCCATTCGTCACATCGCTTCCAACCCTAACTAGTTTAGCCAACACTTTTGCGCATTTACCCACATTTGGCCGTAAAATCAATAAGTCCATGAACTACATAAACCCTCAGCCCTGCATGAATCACGCGACCGCAACCCACGTCTAACTTACTTCCTTGACTGTTAACATATTAATTGAAATCGATAATGTAGCTTAGGTACGCCTACAGAACAAGATTAGTTAACTCTAGGTAAAAGTACTAACTATTAATAGACCTAACTGTACCTATAATGTTATGACGCACAAACTCTATACAATAGAGGTATGTATGCGATTTTACTTACGTAAACTTATTTTGGGTGAAATAATACTTTAGCATAGAGAAACTAAACTATTATTTCAGTAAATAAGTATCGAAATAGACAATAAAACAAATGCTTATTTACTTTCAAATTACTAAAGTCAAAATCTTCTCAAAGCAAAATATGTAAGGAGGTAAAACTAAATTTAATTATACAAATATCTAGGGAAACGTTTTACGAAAAACATGTATTTAATATTATTTAGGTTCAGCGAATTATGAATAACCTTAGTTTTATCTTAACGCTTAATTAGACTTGTAAAGTGAAATTTTCTCGGGCTAATGAATTCCCTGAATGTCCTTGTGCGTTCATAACTTGGAAAGTATTTTCTATCCTCTACAGGTTAGGGCTGTCACGTTCAAGGTAATTTTTAGTATTAAAAATCTTAAAAGCCTATTTTATTTATTTTATTGGGTTAATAATAATAAAAGTTCTATTTACTGCAAAATAAATTCACACAAGTATACAAATTGGAAAAATAATGACAATATATATTATAATAAAAGTAAACATTATGAAATTAATAAATTTTTACATACTCCTTCAAATATATTTTTGAACCAATTTACAATTGTGCTGTTGGTGGGGTTAATTTTAATAAATAAAAAAAATATTATGTGACATTTAACACTACGCCATAGAGTCCCAAGCTAAGCAAAGCTTGTACTATGGAAACTGATAGACATACTTAACCATATTTTTTTTGGAAATACATATTACTATAGATAGATAAAAACCCAAACAGTAGGAAAATACAATCATATTTTTCATGTTGTTCATCACATCATATTTTTTTACTCGTGGGGATCGACCCCACACCCCTCGGCAGCTTTTATTCTCCGCTGGTCACATATCACTAGACAAAGAAAATTGCATTAAACCAATTCCTATTTCACATTCTGTCAGCCCTATATTATATATGCAAGACGTGTCCCTTTATTCGTCGTAACGAGTTAGTTAGCTCTCCACGGAAGCGCTTATTACTTTTATGTGCTATGTGAGATGCGACGAAATTCTACTTTGTAACGTTAACGCTCTGAGATCGCCAGTGAAACAATGTATAATGAAATGTGTCTGCCTTCGTATTACTTTCACCTACTATACAATTCTATCCATTCTTATATAATCTATCCAAAATGTAGTTTCGGGAAGTGCGTTGGTATAATAGATATTTTTCCTATCAATGTAATGCAACTATGGGCCAAAATTGGTTCGTTTTCCTTATACGCTCCTATCCTATATATTGAGATTTCCGATACATTTTGATCCCTTTTCCTCGCTTGAAAGTAATATATGCAGACACGTATTCTTAATTAAAACATGCAACACCGTACAAAAACAATAAAAATATTTTTTATTAGCCGCTTTAAATTCAATTGCAATTTTTCCGAATGGAACACTAACACAAATATAAATGACATTAAAAAAGATATAGAAATTCATTATTACGCATAATTTACTTAAGAATCCTAAATCTCACATTAATTAACTTTAGATTATTTTACTCTAAGCTATATTTAGCTAGCTAGCTAATGTGAAAGTAATTTTAAATGACATTTTGAGACCCAAAATACGTTATAATTTTACTATCGCAATATCTAAATCACAAGAAATTATCCCTCGTTCCCTCCGGCAGTGGCCTTAAAACAGGCTGCCCAACTTGGCCCGTTATTCAAAAGTTGAAACTAATTCCAATAGAGCACAGTTACGGCTAATCGTAAATCTTACCTATTTTATTAGTCTTATCCAGCTGAAAACGGAATGCGAAAATTTCTAGTTTTAAACCTGAAAACTTTTTTTTCTCATATTAATGATGTAGATATTGATATAGAAGCCTTTGGCAAAACGAAACACGGTGCTTACTAATTCGGAAATGAATGGAACATTATTAGTTGGAACCTAAATATTTTATGTACTAATAAACTTTTTTTTACTTTACCTTTGTGCAGAGTACAAATAAGTATTATTAGACATAATGCACCATATTACAATTACATTAATGACGTCAGCCTATAGCGGATAGGGTATAATTCAAATTTAATATTCGATTATAGAGGCTATAAGTCAAAGTCTTATATAATCTGTAGGTCTATCTGAGGTTGAGAGCTAAGCTAAATCAAATGATATATGAGATACCATTTCGTTTCAGTTTCCTAAATCTAACACGAGGAAAGCATCTTTAAAACATCTTCAAATTTCGACAGAATTTAGAGACTTACCAATTCCTGCAAAATAATATGGGTAATTAGATTTCACACTAAAACGGATTTCTAAATTGAGTTTAACTTCCTAAATAATCAAACATTATCGCTTCACACATGAACATTTCGTAAAACTATAACTCCATGATAAATTAATCAAAGTTGTAAACGAATCTCAAGTGATCAAACGCAGGCAAGTTTCCCTTTACGAGTTTCACTTAATAAACACTATTCCTTGAGCAAATTCAATTAGACTGGTGTCGCTTATAGTAATGTTAATTAGTTTTATAATTAATTTCTTGCTGCAATGATTTAGTTCGAACGATACACATTTGTATACTGTAGCTAAGCAAATTTGTAGGCTTCATAATTATCGTGAAAATAAACATAAAAAAAAGAAAAAGGCTTTGTCTTTTATTACATTTTTACACTCGGTTTCTGAACTGATTTAAGACAAAGTAAAGAAAAAAATACAAATAAAAATCAATTAAAAATATATTGATAAATATTTTTTATATCTTGCTGAATCTATTTAGGTCAATTGTACCTTTATGCAAACGTAAGTTTCAACCTTACAATGATCATTCCTAAACACTTCTCGTAAAAAGCCTCATTTACCAACATAAACAGTTCATTTAACACCATCTCATATTACATCCTACACAAAACCGTGTACAAAAAAGACGCCTGAAGGCCAGATAAGATGTAATGCGTCGTTTGAGAGGATACGTAGCGCGTCCGAGCCAACAATTGTTTTTTATCTAAGGAACTGCCTGCGGGAGCTACATTTAACCACGGGAATGATTCGTATAGTCTGTTAAATGGGCATATGTTTCCCTTTGCAGGAATAAAGAGCGTGATAATCAGTTACATGAAAAAGATTGATGTAATGCATCGTTTGGGAAGTTACAAGGCGCGTCCGAGCTCAACATTGTTTTTTATCTAAGGAACTGCCTGTGGGTAACTATTTATCCCAGGAAATTATTCGTATGTAGTGTTATGTTGCACATGTTTTTTTGTTGTTGTTCCCTTTGCGGGAATAAGGAACGTGATAATCGGCTACATGAAAAAGATTGATGTAATGCATCCTATGAGAAGATACATAGCGCGTCTGAGTTAAAAATTGTTTTTATCTGATGAAGTGCCTGTGGGTACATTTAACCAAGGGAGTTATAATTATAGTCCGGTAAATGGGCATATTTTTCCCTTTGCAGGAATAACCATGTTAATTTATTTGCCACTTTCGTGAGAGATGTTTTAATTTAATATATAGCGTATATTCTTTAACTTTCGTTATTCATTTCATTGCTTCCAACTTCCTACTAATATCAATACGAAATTTTATGAGGATAGATGTATTTTTTTTTGTTACTCTTTTACGAAAAACTACTGAACAGGTAAGAATCCAGAGTAACACATAGACTAATTGTAAAGTCGAATCTTTTATATAAAGGCTACTTTTAATTCCATGGGAAGGATCAGAAGTTACGCAGGTGAAACCACGGATTATAAATGTCGCTTCGTTTTATACTAAACGTGTATAAAAGACAATAACATTGCATCTTGCAATTAAAATATTTCACGCTAATATTTGATCTTACAACAAATTATAAAACGATACTACTTTGCTGCATTTAACTCACGAACCATCAATAATCAAATCGACTGGCGCATCTTAATTAAAAAGTAAAAATAAAAGAGAACAGTGAAATTCATTAATAATCATTAAATATCGTTGGCAACTCGTCGCCGCATAATTGGTCTCGCTAATTGTTCCAATCTTAACGTAATGAAAGAGAACTGTATTTATGCTTTATTTCATCGTTTTAATTGCTTTTTGTCATCTTGACGTCATTTTCATATCTGTCGAAAGTATTTTGTGGAATGGAAAATATAATGCGATAAGTTTTTAGCATTACGGTGGGTATTTATATTTCTAAAGCTGGGACCATTTTGGGATTTTATATATTGAGATTTAGCCCCGCTATACACCAGGTAGGTCTGTATAATCAAACATCATACAAGTTTTCAGCTTGCGTCAAACACCTCCCCAAAAATGGTTCTAGCTTTCGGAATATTACATGTACTCTAGGATCAAGTATCAATAACCTCCATTATTTTAAGCAACTTATCCCATCCTATTAATTTGATATTATAAACTGATAATGATAAATTATTTTTTGAAATTGTGTCCGCAATAGTTTCTCTGGGCGGAGCGCAACCGCACCGGTGTAAAGATAGCGCCATCCACGACGACGCGCCCCACCAATTATTGAATTTGAAATATTTTATTATGATCGCAATACTTCCTCCTGATTAGTCTATTTATTTTAGTGTGTGTGCATGGGTAATGAGTGTGTACCTATAAAACTTTACACAAGCGTGAGCTTTCATACGCGACTTCGTGGAAGCCATAGCCCTCAAAACTACCTACTGTTTGTGTAGTAAGAACTTATTAAACTAGAATTAAGATAATTTCGAGGAGAATACTTCAAAAAGCATATACAATCCAATTATTCTTGTACACTTGTGCACAAAACGACACATCTTTCCAACACAAATGCAACAGCATTCCATACATCCCTTGCCGAGGAATTTCATCGTCGCATATTGTAATATGGAAACATTCTCGGTCAGCAACAATCCGCTTAATTTTGTTGTCTGCTCATAGCTAGACAAATATTTCATGCATGTAATTATACAGTGGTTTACATTAATTTTGTTTTAGTTTATTTTGATCTGTGCAGGTTTTTTGTAATATCGTTTGTTATATTTTTGGACGTGCGAGCTCCTTGCCGTAGATTCCGAGGTCTCTCGACCATAAGCGCAAAAGAAGGCTACCGTGAGGTTTGTCTTTAGGAGCCTGACAAACCAATCGCTTCTCCCGAATAATAATATGCAGGTTTTCTTACGCAAAAAAAAACTTTTTGTAATATGTCTTCAATACTGCATTCCAATGTGGATATTATTCACTTATACTTCTTCTTTTCTAAATCTATTTTTGTAGACTTCGCTCTTATAGTAGACTAGCCGTACCTCTCTATTTCACCCGCGTATATCATTAGATCTCCCTTGCGATTTCCGTGATAAAAGCTATGTCCTTTCTCAGGTATCTAAAATCATATCAATCTCTGTAAAAAATGTCATCCAAATCTGTTTAGTAGTTTAGGCGGGAAGAAGCATTCATAAGATAATAATAAAAAATATAGGTAGTATAGTAAGAATTAACTTTCATGAGATCACCAATTCCGGAACACTAAAGCCCTTAAACAAAGACAATTTACTAAACACTTCAACAGTAAACTCTGAAATCTATTTTAAATCCTGCAACTTACCACTAAGCCACTTTTGAACAAAAACTTGCGATTCCGGTCGTCGCCGTGTCTGAACTAAGTTACGCGATTCCATCTTATAAATGACTTTAAGGTACTGCATAGTTGGAAACAACTTGGAATTGGATTTTTCTGGATTGTGTTTATTTACAATATGCTCGTGACTTTATAACGTTTCTTCTTCTTTTATAGATTTAAAGAATAAAGTTTAAAGACACGCTTTAAGGTACTTATTATATAGGGCAACATTATTGAGGAACAATACAAATTTTAATACTTTGGGACGAATAAAAGATGACGCAGTTATGTTTTACAAAGTTAATACACACCCTTTTAAAAGGCAAAAATAATGAAAAACTAAATAGCCGACTCTTGTATTAAAACAGAATCATTATTTATAATTACATGTATACATGAGTCAGTATCAGTTAATATCAATTTTTAACACAAAAGAACCCCATATCTTAACTCTATACTACGATGACTATTATTTCTGGAAGTTCCCCTTATCGCTCCGTATCACAAGTATATTGCAGTGTAAGTAATATCCAGAATGGACTGACGCAGCATTATTCCGTGATTACGTTATAATGATGTTATCGACCGGAACAATTTGTACTATTGCTAATTGAGACAATAAATCTGGTATAACTCCTACTTCCTACTAATATAATATTGTATATGTTGGATGAAAATTACAACACTGAATGCCATAACTAAATATTATCCCAGTTTACTGTACCTTGCCAGTCTTTGAAGGTATTGAATTCTACCCTTACAGACTTCATACAAAACTTAGCAGGTTACTTTAAAGTGAACCATATTACTTAAGGAGTCCATAATTAATTCAGGTCAACGCTCCATCTGTGCTCTAAGAACTAATAAAACGTTCACAAAGAAGCGAAAGCCAATCTCGTTTCCTAATCAAAAAACACAGCAACCCAACATTAAATATAGGATCGGCAGAAGCCAAAAAGTTTCATTACTGTGAGCACCCATTCCTTTGTCGCTAAAAACAAAGATCAAAAGCGCGCTCCACTTTTTCTTTTAGATGCAGAAAAATAGAGGCTGGGAAAGAGATGTTACTGTAATAATGAAGCTATACGACGCTCGAAAATTGTCTCCATTCTGCATATTGTACTATTATACCTTCATATACTCCGGGAAATTGTAGAAAATATTTTAGGAAGTGCATAAAAATTGCGGTGCTCCCCAGACAGTAAGCGTTGCATGTTGAATATGAAAATAAACGAATGTACCGTCTTTAAATTGTGGTATTGTGCGAGAAATATTATATTCACAAATTGCGGACGAAAAGAAAAGCTGTTTATAATAACTGGTGCTTTTTGATTTCATTTTATTTTTAATAGAGATTCAAGGAAATATATTTACATAAAATAAGGAAACCTTTGTAAACGTTATTAGCAATTACTTAGGTTATTAGTATTACATATTTTTTATTGGCATAAGCGATAATTTTGACAAAAAACTCACCTTAGAAAAACAAAGTCCTTAAACAAGCTTCGAAAAATTATTTAAATTTGGCTATAATTGTAAGTGCTTAATTCCGAAAAGAAATGATTTCAATAGTTATTTGATTACCTTAAGAGTTCTCACCTTCAAAAAACTTCATCAAGTAAAAGGCTTTATCGAGTGGACCTCACACCAACAATGGCCGGCAATCCCACCGAGTGCGACTAAGTGAATGTCCCAATGTATTTTACATGAGACTTATTTATCTATTGAGCATCCTTCTTGGAAGTTTTTTTTTTTTTACTTACAGAGTACCGTTGGTAAAACACTAAACACACGAGACGAAAATGCACTAAAATGAATTTGTACAAAAATATTACTGTTATAACGAAATTTTGAATCATAATTTATAGTCTAAGAAGAATTTTCACAATAACACTTATTATGATTTGTGCTAGTTATATAGAAAGTTTAAGCCTTATAAATTAGTTTAGATTCACAAATTTATTGAAGTTAAAGGCATATGAATTTTTAATTCAGAACGATTTTTTAGACAACGTTTTTATTAATCTTTAGCTTATTGTATGCACACATAAATAATAACTTACAACACTCAATTAATTCCAATTAAATTTCTTTTTATGGCTTATTAAAATTATTCTGTATAAGTATTATCAATTCTTTCGTTTTAACCCCAATTCGACGCATTCATTTAATCATTAAAAACAGTAACAGATCTAATTATTCATACTTAAATAAAAATCTTATTATTCTCGTACACTGTGCCATTAATTCTGGCGTTTTTTGCCATAGCGATGCTAATTGGTGCTGTAATAGTCCCATTAACGCGTTTGCCAAACTAAGCTTGTAGACAAACGTGGAATCGTTGCCAAATAAAAATATTAAACTGGTATACTCGAGTTTTATGTTCCGATTATATTTTTGATGAGAATTGCTTTAATTTAAACCGACAAAAAGGAGGTTATCAGTTTGACATATATTTATGCAATTTCTGGTTGCATAATATTTGATTTGAATGTCTCGGAAACTAAAGGTAATTTTGAGTCGATCATTTTTTATTTAAGTTAGGTATAACTACAGTTAAGTTTCATTGGAATATCTCAAATGCGCTTAGGGATGTTCCATTAAAAAAATAGTTGAACAGTTGTGTGAAGAGGTTGGTTCTATTTTTTTAGAAAAAAAAATATATTTATTGTATGATAGAATGAGAATTGATGGTAAATATATGTTACGCGTTAGTACCATATGCCAACAGTATGGTTAAAAAACTTAATGAACTTAAGCACAACTTGAAGTAGATCGAGAATAAAGAGAAAAGTTAAGGGAAAACAGGACGAAACCAAACAGAATTAGATTTTGGAAAGTTTCAATATAAACTGGAAATAGGCATATCAGAATACTATAGTAGTTTCGGCACTTCACTTAATTGTATTCGAAGTTCACTCAACTCAACTCCATTTGAATTTATTTATTGTTAATTTACCAAAGTTAAAAGAACACATTTAACTTAATTACAAAAGAAAAATGTCAGTTAATGCCATTAATTACTCTATTATTCATAGAAAATATATTAAAGAACTTCGAAAGGCAACATTCTCTTCAGAAATCCTAAACCTTATTGTTTTATAAGTATACTTGTATATGTAGGAAATTGCGAATATAATACGCAGAAAACCTCTTAACAATGATACTTGTGAAATAAAACATTGTTTACAAATGAAGCATTTGAAATACATTGTTTTACTTTATACCAGGAAATTTATGCATTGCTTGGCTTCTTTAAAATAAAAATATTTTATCACAATTTACCTCTTTTTGTTTTGATTGTACTGTAAATGTAGACTTATTATGTTTTATACTTTGTATCTTAATAATAGTTGTTCTTGTTATACCTTTGTTATCAAATTACATTCCACCTCTGATTAGGACTATGTTAACAAAGACAGAACAAAATAATCAACGTACTTTATGATCACAAATACAATTCACTAAAAATAGAAGTACAAATCATCCTCTAATCAAAGACATTCCACCCTAAGTCATATTATCACGTCCTCAAAACATAAAGAAAAATTAGTCATCCAATGTTTCCCCAGCCATTCGCAATAACCCTCTTTCATCGTCAAAAATATAAACAAACTCCCGCGTCAAGTTAGCGAGTCCAAATAAAATGGTATTTGTATTGATTTAGTTTCCGCTCCGGAAGGGTCGGTATGGCCCCCTCGAGACTACACTTGTATGGTTTACTTGACACGATCGAGGATGAAATTTAACATTGCTTATCATGCCAAAGAATATATTTGTTGAAAAAGTATATATTATAAAAAGACATATTAGCCATTCGCGAATATATTACGCAAAACCAATTGTGTAAAAAAGATTCAAGCTCTAATTTAAAGAATTTATATCCTTCATTTAATTTTTTTCTCTAATTGAACTTAAACCATCTAAATCTCCCTCTAATTTTGTCACAAATAACTTTACTATTATAATACGTAGTAATACTGTCCAAGAAAAAATAATACTCCTTTATTTACAATTCTCTTTGTTCAAAATTTCTCCACAAGAGGTGGAGTATTTGGATTAGAATAATATTTATTGTCCTTAAAACAAAAGACACATGCGTCACATTTCCACTTTAACCCAATACTTTACACCCAGGAAATCCCAATTTAATCGCAACATAAGAACCATCCCCTTCCCAATGTTAATCTTATTCACGGCTTTGATTCCGAATGCTCATTACAATTGCAAACGAAGCACTTTGATCTAAGGATTTGTCTTTTGACTATCGTGTTTCGGAACCACACTAATGTCATAAACGAGAGTGCTTTTATCTGTTATCTTGCTCTAGAAACTATATTCTGCGGGAAAGCATAGAGCATAGATTGTCTATAGTAATGAATCAAAGAGAAGTAAATGAGGACGTAAGATCATTAGTAAGGTGTTAGTTTAACGGGCCGGATTCGAACTGAGGTAAAAAGACATTTGGCAAACGAGATAATGTATAGGAAAATATTCATTGCATTTGCTTCATTGTAACAAGGATTGTATCTTATATCCGTTGCAAATTGGATTTTTTGAGCATTATAAATTCTTCTTATCGAGAATTGCACAAAACATTGATTTTTATTAATGTAAAAAGAAAAAAAATACCATTACGTTAATATAAAAATGGCGTCCCGAGCTATTAAAGCGAATGTACCGTTGTTCGATATCACCACTCCTAGTCGATAAAAATTCTTAAAATCAATTGACCGTTGGAATAAAATAGAGAATAATGCGCAATAAAATGGTAGCCGTACTCAAAAAGGGCATTCAGATTTATTTGCGACACAAATTTAAGACTCACTGTTAAATCTTTATGGACGTCATAAAAACGACTAGAGTTGCTTGTTCGGGCTTCGAATTGGATATCATTTTGTTCATACTACGAATTACTTGTGCTACATTGTATGCTATGAGTTATTCTTTTTTAATAACTACTAGTAGAGAAATCCATCCCTGCTTTCTATACAAGACAGACGCATACTTGGACGGAGCTAAAAGTAATTTTAGGTAATGACGTCAAGTTTTCCCATCATCAGTAAGCTAAACGGTATTGAGTCAACGAAGTAGAATTGAAATTTAGTTTCAGTTTTATGCCACAATTTCCAATGAGTGTGTCTCTTATTTTTTTCTTTTTAATACAAATTGTTGAAAATACCAATAAATTTGCGTTTTCAAGCCTTAAGAGAGAAAAACTAAAACTATTTTCTAAGCCTTCAAACATTTCTTACAGTTCTATCAACAGGAGATGTTACAGAGTATACGGCAAATTATTTTTAACGCTTACTCCTTAAAGTTTGTTTATAATACCGTGTAGCTTAAAACTATAAAACTAGGACTTTGATAATAGCTCAATAAACTCGCGGTCATCTTTCGTTTATGACTGCTAAATCCAAGACAGTATAGCTGATAAGCATTTATTATATGACGTTAAGCTACGTATCAATGGTCTTTTATCTTTACAGAGATACGTTTTGATCATTTTGCACCTTTTATGAAACACAGGGTGTTGAAGTGGCAAAGGTAAAAAAGGTAATGCTTTGATAACAGTTAGAGAGAAAACCTTATAATGAATTAATTGTATAAAGTTAGAAATGCAGTACTATATAAACAATATACGTATTGTAATTTTGCAAAAAATTCTGATTTACTTAAGGAACTGTTTTATTCCACTTCGCATTAATGCGATGTTTATATTAAAATTTATTTATATTTCGATATATGATAGTTATAAACTTTTATGTGGGTAATATCAGTTCTAAAAAGATTTTATATGACCAAAGCAGTCGAACCAAAAATTTAAAACGTTCTATACCAAACAAAACGTATATTTCTTAAATTATTTCCGTTTAGTTTATCGCCTATACTTTAATAGGGTACGATCGGTAATTTGTTCGACCAGTTTTGCCAAAATCGAACATAACTGCACCGCATATAAATAATCATATTACATACACAATCTATTTTGGAAATTTTATTTATTTCATGTATCCTTCCACATAAAGAAATCTTTAAGGTCCGTCAACCTTAAAAATATGTTGTAATTAAATTAAAAAGATGTATACTTACGTATTGCGTAAAAAAGTACCCTGTACCCGTGACCTGTTTACTACATTAACAAAATCAACTCAAAGTCAAATGTTAAATGGGCTTTCAAGATAAGCCTTTCTGACGTCAAATATTGCCGCAAACAATCTTTCCTATAACGGCATGGTAACTCAGTTGCGAGGGCGACGTTATACAGGCCTAACACAATTTGCGCCGAAGTGTGCCTCTAACGAACTATACCTCGAAACTGATTGTATACCCAGTTTATCGTTGCACAAAAAATATACCAAAATATAGAGATTTTCCGTCATCTCCGAGCATAAGCACGTAATCGCAAGACGCTCGCAGCGTCGCTATAAAACCATAACATGGAAAACTGAATACCCTCATACATTCTTAAATTTTATGCTGGGGTCTTATATCGCCGTTATTGTACTTGGTGTTGGGAAATTGTTATCACAAGCCTTAGAAACGCTTGAACGTCTTTGGTTGTGAACGTTGAAAATTATATTCTGACTGACATTTCGTAATAAAGAGTGATTACTGTTAATATGATAATCCAAAATTGGTTTTTGATCATATCGACTTTCTAAATTAAATTGAAATAGAAATTGATAGTAAATAATTTCAATTTTCTTAGAATTCGAATAAGTAAAATCGTCGATATTAATATTTGCAGGCCTCACAATAAATGTGAATTATTAGACTGATTAATAAAATAAAAAGGTTTTTGTAACCGTCAATTATAAAACGTTTTTGTGGTTCAAGTAGATAATATTACCAGCAAGAATCTAAAGTATGAAAAATATCATCTTACCAAAAGACAAAACTTCGCAAATTTATAATGAACGAAGTATCTAAAATAATATTAAAAGAAAACACAGAAATGAAAACTTCCGTAAAACACGTCAAGTTGATTCGCTTCAAACTTTAAACAAATACTTAGCCGCGTATCAAAACGAAAAATCTTTTGACAGTGGGATAAAGAATTTCTTCAAAATTGTTTTAACTTTAATTAAAGATTCTTCTCGACTCCGCCGCCTCGACTTACCTGAAACAAAAGATAATTTTATTAGATAAAGAAAATAATAAGCTGATGACAAAATTTAATTAACTATGGTATGGACGCGAAAGTTATGGATCATTTCCATTATCTCTGATCTTCGGCTTTTGTATCTCTATATTTGCTTATAATCTACAATTTTGTGATAGACAGGTTTCATCTTTCTTCAAATAACTGTTATCTTTAATCAATAAAGAAATAATCGTTAAAAATAGATTCTGTGAAGTAGGTAACAAGGAAGCAATATAATCAAATATGACTTAGTATAAAGTGGAAAAGCTTGTATACGTATTTTGGATGACTCTGAAACTACTTGTCCTCTAATAGAGAAACACATTTTCCCTTAAAGTTACGGACCTTTTATTGGAAAATACGAGAACGTTAGGATACTACCTAATAAAAAGAAACCAAGTAATGGATGAAAAAGTTCTTTTAATGTATCAAAGTCTTTTCATATTTATGTAGGGATTTATAATTAATTGCTCTTTATCGTACCTATTACGTTTCCATCGCGAACAAATTCCGAGGAATTGACAAATTAATCAAACCAACCGTACTTTTAAGAATTCGGCATCAATCGTGGCTTGTTGTGATTCAAATAAATTTATTCAAAGGCAATTTCATCAAAACACCGTTCGTAAAATGGAATTCTCTGGAATATTCCGCGCTGTAAAAACTTAAAGGAAGCCTGCGGATGGAGAAAATGAGTTTATAATGCGGGGAAATTGCGAAGACGTCTTGCTTTTAAAGATGTACTACGCGCGCCATGCTTGATACCCAATTAAAGTTAAGTCGGGAGAACTTCTTGTAAAGACGAACTTTTACACGCGTTTACTTAAACGGTGTAATTAGACACTTTTTGTGAAAGGAAGGCAAATGAGTAGGCGTCACCGAATATTTAATGTTAGCTGTGTGTAGATGTGTTACATTTTACAGTTGTGTGGCCAATCTATATGGGACATTCTTAAAGGTAAAAAAAACGATTCATTTTAAAATTATAGCTAACTAGCTGCTCCGCGCCGTTGTGCTCCCGTAACATAATATTATATGTATAACCTAAAACAATATAGCGTAGGTTACTCGTGGATAATGTGGTTTTCGAATTTTTTATTTTTGAGTCTATTCATTACAAACAAAGTTATCATTCTTATAATATTAGTGTAGATGAAAGAAAAAATAAAACATGACCGAAAGTATCTGTATATTTTTTTTTTTCATATTAAGTACTTATTTAATACTTGTATACATGTACATACACTCAAACAGCCCAAGTTAAAAATTTCCATTTTCTTTTATTACAAGAAGGAGAAAAAATAAAACGCACTAAGACAGCTCCATTAACATTTGAAATAACAGAATACAATGATGAGAAGATAATGTAATTTATATATCAGGTCCGAAATCCGGATTACAGGTATATAAAATATGATTTTGTTGAAATCCATTATCTCATCTTTCTATCCATTAGGATAGCCTAATGGCTACAGTTCCACCTTTATTTGCAGTGCAAATTAAATCTTTGCATTCAATTTCTAGCGTTCATTATCATGCTATTACCCTGAGTTTAACTAAAAGTATTTTTATAATTATTATTATTATTCTTAGCTAATAAGTTAACGAATTATAGTCATATATTTATTATTAAATCAATTCAAGATATTAAAAAGGACACTAAAAGTTAAGATAAAAAAAAACAGATTTTTCGACAACAAGAACCACTACATATGGTGAACAAAGTTAGTATTATAAATGAAGACTCCGAGCTTATAGTTATTCCGAATTAAAAGGGCAAACTTATAAATTGTTATACCTTATACATACAATATTATAAGTATAATATAAACGAATTCAAATAATGAAAACATGTTAACACGATCTTTTCACAAAGCTCGACATTATAATAACCATGAAACTATCATTATTCCAGAAATTTCCGAGCCGAAAACCGTTTTCCCTCTCCATTCCCCAGAGCAAAGACAATCACCTCTTTGTTCCAGAAGTTACGACCTTATAAACATAAAACACGACTTTTAACTTAATGCTCTGTGTAAGGCTTTTCGCTCTGCCTAATTCTGCCGTTTAAGAATCTACTCTAATGAAATGGTTCAAGGAACATTATTCAACGTCGAACCGAATTATCGGCTTGATCGATTACAAATTGTTTCATTACGAACCTAGTTACGGTAGCTGAAAGTATGTTTTACGTTTCATAAGATTGTCCTGAATGGAATTTAAACCTTAAGACCATCTGGTAAGGTCCACAATCATTCGTTTGAAACTATTCAGTGCTTCGAGTATAATATAATTTATATACCTTTGTTAGTGAAAATGTTAGATACTTGTTAGCAAGGAAATTCTCAGTAGTTAATTGTGAACAATCGCTCAGCCTTATAATTACCTTGCGCGTCTATAAATTAATTAATATTTACACGTTCCTGAAACTTAATACAACTATAATAATTTATATATACTAAGATATATTAAATCAGGCCATATGAAATGTAAAACAAGTAAGTAATTGTTTAGCATAAGATAAAAAAATATCAAAGATGGAATATCTTACTCATATTAAATAAATATAACGTAAATACTCTGTACAACTTTAATCTTTTTCATATATTGCCGAGATACTGGACAAGTATTCCACATATTTCTCGTTGGAAAATTCCTAGCAAACTTCATAGAAAATTCTCGAAGACGCCGACCTTCCAAATTCTTTTGACCCGAAAACCCTGCTCGAGGCTTTGTCACCTTTCCTCTAAAACTTGACAATATCATTTCAGCATCCTCGTCCAAGCCAGGTGAACTTTCAAAGTTAAAATGTATGAAGACTTTTGGAATAGAATTACATATTTATTCAATTTATATAAAAGCCCGAGCCGTGGTTTGATTTTCGATGAAGCCTCTTTTCATACGTTTAACATTTTGAAAGGAAAGTTACTTCGTTTCAGTAATTGAATTCTTATTCTCATGCCAATGTTTACATATTTACTTATATTTTTTTTAGAATTAAGGCCGATGTTTTATAAAACATTTCTTAACAGTAATTTGAATAAAAAGTAACTTATGAATAACTAAAGAAAGCTTGTTAAAACATATCTTACTTTCTTTTGTTGACGAGTCGTAAAAGAATATTCTTATTCCTAGAAAAATGGAACAAGTCGTTTTACTTAGGGAAAGTACAATATCCTACTAGGCGTAAGTCTAATGCATATCTACATATAATAACGTTGATTAAATTCGGTCGTTAATGAAAACGCCTCGTATCTGTTATACTATGATCTTCCATCGTTTATATAGGAACCTGGCCTTAGAAAACCTTGTTAAAACTACAAAAATATTTCATACTGGCATATCTGAAATAACATCTGTCACTAACAAATCGTATTTTATTTATTGAACATCTATTCGGTATGACGATGCAGTCACATCGCTTCTCCTCTCAATTCAAAGCATATGTATAATATAAATGTAAAGTTCTCGATTTTCTCTGTAAAGCATGTTTACATATTCAGTCAATATTTGCAATGATGCTTATTGAAGTGAGTTCATGCTAATGTAAATACGAGAGATGGAATAGTTGCGGAACATCTTATACTCAATACAAATAGCAATCTCAATTGACTAATCCATTTCGCATACAACTGTATAACTGATTGCACATAAAGTAGGTTTAACGACGCGAAGTGTGTCAGCCTATGTCATCCTACTGACGTTCAATTGCAGTGTATATTATTAATGTTATATGGTCCTCTAATTCATCCAATAGAAGTGGGTATTGGCTATTATAGTATACTCTTCACCACAGGAGACGTGGCAAGAAACAATATCTCAAGTTCGATTCCTACCTTTGCGGTGGTGAATGGTCAAATTCGTATATGCTTTTGTTGAATTATAACAATGCAATCTTGCCTCTGAAAACCATCATCAAACATTTTATATACCAAAAAATTCAAATTTTTATCTTTAAATTCTAAGCAGCTTAAGCGTCTATTCTTCCCAAAATAGCGCAGGCTTTAGAAAGTAATTCACGTAAACACGTAAAGGGTTATGTACCAGCAACTCTGAAGTGAAGGGTAAATTGCAAAAGTTCGACGCTTTGAAGCGATATCAATTTGTTCTGTTTAAGCACGCCAATAAACAGGGGTTAAGTGTTGTTTATTAAATTTGATTCAATTTCACCGTAATATTACTTAAATTCATTGAACAGCGTTTGTATAAAACAGAATTTTCTAATTACTACAACTATTACAATGTAATAATTAGTAAAAATCTAGCCTTTACAGTATCTTCTCGAGCGATTCTAATTAAAAGAGTTGAATAATCTTGATAAATAAGAATTTTAAATTTTTATAATCAGTAAATTTACTAAAGAGTTTCATGCATACAAGTGGGTGTAATTGAAATTATAGTTTTATAGAATAAACACTTCGTAATCACAGACAATACAAATAAATTTGGGCAATAATACACTCCAAACGTTATTTACTCTTATCTGCTCAGCCAGATGGAACAAATAAAAACGTAATCAGTAGCATTAATAATGAATGATCTGTTATAAAAGGCCAGTGTCCATAGAAAGGACTCTTCAGGGCGACCTATTTCCTCAGATCACTTGAATTGACACCCATCCAACGTACAATGTAAAAGAACATTGAGAGAGCCCAATACAATCCCACTTCTGATACCACCCAATAAAGCTCATATTGCCTCCTCACATCTATCAATGAAGTGCTTTGTTCATCTTATCAAAAGGAAAAAACATGAAGAGCAATACTTTGAAATGAAAGGAAATATATTTTGTTTGGAAATTACTAATATCATCTCGTGATGGAGAAAAATTGGTTCGAAGAGTTATAGAATAGATGACAAAAACATTAAAGGAATAGGCAAGACATTTACTGGAATTGATTCCAATGACAAAGAGAAAAGCGAATTGCTAGAATAAACCATTGTAAAATTTCATAATTCATAATCTCAATTTACCGTGCAACAAGTATCACAATAGCCTTTCATAGTAAGAACAGAAAACGTTCCCAATTAAGTAAAGCCATTTAATCAGAAGCATCTAACAAGCTTTTCCTTTTAAATGTATTCAATAGCACTGACCTGGTTCTAAACAACTTATCAGCTATTCAAATATCCATTCACTCGGCGACCCATTTTATTAACTCTTTCATAAATACGCTGAAATCGATAGTAGAACCTAATTATCGTAATTTGTTGCGTTTGTAGGAAAATATTAGTTTAATTTTTACAACTGAAACATAGTATAATCTTGTGTTTGTTTTAACGCGAGTACTTTCCATTTTAAATAAAATACTTTTTAATGACCACGCTCGCTGTAAAGTGCTCGAAACGTCGGGTTAAATAATAATGTAAAATAATGTATAATAAACCGCGTTTAAAATCCTTTAAAAAGTATTTTATTTAAAAATGAAACATTTTTCTAATTGAAGTTTGTACTAAACTTATTAGGCTATTATTAAACGGCGTGGCTTTTTCGCGTCTGAAAGTAGCAGAAGACATTTTTTGCAGTTCAATAAGCTGGAATATTGTACTGAAACACAAACTTTTTACACGACATGTGCAGGCTTTTAAAAACTGTGAAATACCCAAAGTCGACATGCCCACATAGACGCTCGACGTGACAAAAATATAGTTACACAGCTCCAATCCCTGAATAACAACAACTCTACAGATTTTATTTTTGTTCCAGTTTCCAATTTTATAATTGGACGTGTGGAATCGATATGCATAATTGATTTATTCGGGTGACCAATCTAGGTTAGGCAAAATCGTAAAACAAACATAGCAGATGTTTCGACACGTTGAAATCTGATTGGATATGGATTTTAATCACAAATAAATTATGTATACGATCACTGAACAAAACCGATTTTAAATGCATATCCTTTGTTTGGTTAATAGTGTTGGTTCATAAACAAAAGTTGGTGAAATGAAATTGTAATTGATGTCACGAGAGCTACGGTCAATATTGTTTCATGGTATTTGTTACCTCAATAAGGATATTTTGACAGCTTATGGTTTTTCAGAAACCATAGTCTCTCTGAAACATTTAGAAGATGTAAATGATTTATAACAACAATAATGTACAGTATTTTTCACGCTGTAACAGGCATGCGGAGCATTCGGTTCACCTGATTTTAAGTGACTGACCGCAGCCCATGAACATCTACCACATCAAAGTTTCACAGATGCCTTGCCAGTTTCAACGAAGGTGAGGGGATATACCCGCTCACCGTACGAAGCAAACTACAATGCTGTTTCGCGCCGGTCTTCTACTGAGGGGTAAGTAATTTTACCAGTGCAAGCTTGCCCCAATCGTGCAATGTTTGGCTCTCACTCTTTTATTACTGAAGATGTTATACGTCAAAATGACCCTCTGTCGCCTCTTACAATACCCACGGGTAGAAATGGTGTGGTGACACACGTATTCTAACCAGTCGCCACAAGGGTAGAAATGTTGTCTCCATTTTCAAATTCACAATAGATTGTTATAGATGACAGATAGTGAAGACAACAACAATCAAATGTAAAAGATAAAAAGCGAAGCTTTCAAAAACCCTCATTACCATCAGATTTTCAAAAACACCTGTAACAATAGCATTTAAACGATCAAAAGAGACAGAAAAGATGTCACTTTTAAAAGGAGTCAACAACAAAACGAGGCCAATATTTTCGTTCGAGCCGGCAAATACAATTCCTTGCTTGTAAAATAAATTGGTTCCGGAATAAAGTTCTGAACCCTTTTTTGTATCCCATATGATTTATATTGGATCGTACGGAAATGGGTGTAGAGAAAGCCGGTCTTATAAGATTGATGTCGAAGCTTTGACAATTTGCATGTTGAGAACTACTTGTTCAAATTTCATTTTGTCATAGTTTACAGGTGATCTTGGCTTATGTGATCAATATTGTGCCTGTCAGGGGTATCTTTCATACATATTTCCAAAAATAGCACGTTTATGTATGTTTCTATATTCAGCTTAGAGGTATATTATAGCGTTGTGTGAAATATCTTAAACCTAACATCATTATTTAAACTAGCCGTGCCTCGTGGTTTCAACCGCGTATCCATTCCTGTAAGATTTTCGAGATAAAAACCTTCCTGGGGTCCTTACTCTATACAAAATTTCACCTAAGCGATAGATAGTTAGCGTTCTAGTACAAATCGAACCATCGTTAAAAAAAACCTAGCAATATTTTTTCAAACTATAATGAACTATGATTAAAATATGACATTGGGGTGTCTTCAATAAGGCCCTTAATCTATTTGTCACGTATATTACCTCGTCTATAAATAAGTTATATAATCGACACTAAAAATAGTTTACAAGTATAAACTAGGTTCTTTACGATTGATAAAATCTCAATAAGCTGGACATCCTACGCACGACCTACGCAGTAAAGTAACTATTGAATAATGGAATTATACTGTTTTTATGACTATTTGACGATACGAAGACAAATAATGTTCAATATTTTACAGTTAAAATACTGACCTGTCAATTTTGATATTATATTATGTGGATAGGTAGGTATATTTGTTTTTATGGTAAAAAGTACTTTTAAAGTAAATTTTAAATTCCAATTTTATGACTGTATTGAAGAGCTTAATTCCATTTTTATTTTATGAAATAACTTGAGCATGTTATGTTTTCATTAAAAGAGATTTCGTTTTCCACACCTTATATATCTTTAGCCATGAAAATAAGAATATCGTGTGTTAAATTTTAAATAATTTATAGACATAACTGTTCTCACAATAAAGACACTCTAACAACGTTAATGAAAGATACAAAAGAGTCACACAGAATAATTTATAAATAAAATAGATTATTACAAAGGTTAAATTACGTCTGTTCTGTCACGTCCCACAATTCATTACCGATGTGGAAGACACAGCGAATTCATTTATCTTCCGACGAGATAACGCGCAGCCTCCCTGCAGAATTAAAACGAAAAAGAAATTGGATGCGTAAATAATTTAACAAAATATTTTGGAAACCATTGTTTTTTTTGTTACTTCCAAAATATACAAAATATCTTTAAAACTTTGTTTCTTGTAACTTTCAACCATAATTTGTTAAAATCATGATTTAATAATAGTTAAAACAAAAGGTACCCTCAAAAAAATTCAGATATTCATGGAGAAAGAATATTTATTATGCATAGGATGCATGCATTATACATGCAAATTTATTTTAAAAACCTTAACCACCTCATGAACGTTTTAAGAGGGATAATTATGATGTAAGGAGGGTAGATTTTTAATTTACATTTAAAAATAAGCAAAGTAGCACTATAAAAAACCAAGTGTATTAATGAAAGCCCTTTTATTTCCCTAGCAATTCAAAGATACTTATAGTTATATTATGTATATTTTGGCTAGGTAGCCAAACCAAGACTTGGCTGGTGCCAAGATTCTGCAAACCTTCGCCGTAAAACACTGTCCTAACTTTAGGTTTAAGACTTATTTTGGAGCTGGACAGATCTTGGCTGTCGCTTGTGCACTTAAACTTTTTTAACAATTTAAAAATTGACGTTATGCAATTAGACAATTTAATAAGAAAAGAAAATAGTGTAATTGTTCAAGTTGTAAAGAGTTAATGGTAACTCGACGTAATCCTTCCAGGATGTAACGAAGGACTCGAAGTTCTATAAAATAAACCAAAATACATACTTTTAAAATTCAACCCCAAATTACAGGGATACAGCAATGGTCTATTTCACCAGAGGGTGTAGGTTCCACGAGTAGACAATTATGATGTGATTAACATATTACAAAAAATTATGTTTAAGTATGTCTATGAGTTATAGTTTCCATACTGTACAAGCTTTGGTTAGTTTGAGCCTAGGTGGGCGTAGTATTAAATGTCCCTGAATATTTATATCAACAAACGTATTGAATCATCATCTATTAATTATAGACACACAACAATCACACCATTTGTCTTATAAGCTCCAATATTGAGATATTCAAACGTGCCTCAGACCACCAAACCTATAATATGTTCAGGTCACGATCTAAAATGCACTGCATATTGAACGTTGCTCTGAATATAAATGGAATAATTTTCACGATATTGGGTAACAATGCACGGGATAACAGTGTTTGATATGTTTTTCCGATTCCGATTTTAATTGAACTCAAATTTGTGTGGAATGGGATATTTTGAATTTGTGTATTAAATTCTACACGTCGGTATGAGAACGTTACTAGTGGCATATGTTTTCTAATAAAAAATATTTTCAGACTAACGACCTGATAAAAAATTATACCCATTTCTGTCTATTCTTCCTGCCTCGCAATGTTAACACTTACTTACTCACTTACTTAACGCAATACTTTTTGATGAACAGTGTTTCCGCCTTCGCACGTTTTTGATGTACAGTGTTGTCTAAAAACACTTTATTAATAACTACCTGTGTAACATCTGTAAAATTCTTTCTTCCTACGTCATAATATCTACCTGCATGCCAAATTGCAGCCTGATCAGTTCAGCAGTTTGGGTTGTGCGTTGATAGATCACTATTGCACTCAGTCAGGCAGTCACCTTTGCGTTTTATATGTAAAGATTATTTATGCATCTATAATATTGTGGTATAACATAATATATACTACTACAAAAAACTATGTAATTTTGTCCAGTGTAGGAAGATTCACTTATTCATCCCTATAATTAAATAAAAGCTAACACAATTTACCTGCAGCATCTTTTATCACGTACGCCAGGCATTCTTATACGTCCAAGGGTTATAAAGATAATTAACTTCCGTCGCCGTGAAAATGCGAACTTTAATAAACTGAAGAGTTTCAGAATGTCCAAGTTTATTGAATAAAATAGTGAGTTAAATAAGTTATAGCGAGGGTTTGTCAATGCCAGCGTTATTGCTTTATAAATATTAAGTGTCTTTATATTTACTGTTTTACTTGAACTGTCAGAACGATCCTGCATGACTTACATCGTTTCATATTTACATGTATAATGATTTACACATCGCCTCTTTAAATTTTATATCGTGGGAATCTCACGATACATATAATAAAATCATTTGAAATGATACGAAGTAACGTTACTTTCAGGTCTTAATTTGGTCCAAAACAGTCCTTTGGCAGTTCTTATGTTATTTACCATAAATGTTAACTCACTAAAGAAGCTAAAAAAGCGAACAAAGGAACTCGAAGGCATCCTACAATCTAATTCTTATTTAAAAATCGAATTCCGTAACGTTATTTCATTCCATAGCAGGCTGTATTTGTATAAATTCTAAAGTTACAAATAGAATTCCTGCAATGCTCTTAAGGTATTCTAGAATTCTCTGGAATCTTCGGAAGGAGTAAATACGATTGGCGTCTGATTTATTTGCTGAGCAATAGTTTTCTACTGCACTGGTAAATGAACTGGAGTTTATTAGGATTACGGAGCGTTTTGTACCGACGCCTGAGGATATATTGAGCGTTTAGGAGATAAGGTCGATTTTAATTGAGAGTAAGTTCAAATTAACTTCGTGGATATATTATTGTTATTGAAACGCTAATTTGTGTAATACGTTAAATTACTTGAAAGAAATCCCCATGATTACTTCTAATATACAAAAACTCAGCATTGGTAAGACAACTGATATTATCCTTTTATTTTCCCCCTTTTTGGGGGGTATACAATTGAGCATCACGATTCTACAGGTTCAAATACATTCATCATTTTTTTACCACGTATGATATTTTATATTTCTTTTGGATTATCTGAAAATTTTGCAAACTAATACCTACTGTAAAAGTAACAAAAACAAAATTTACTTTGGCTTCTACTAAATTAAGATTAAAAACGCAGTTTAAAATCGAAAACATTTACCAACCTCAATAACGTCGGCGTCGTTAGTTTAGCCGTGTTAGCATGAAATAATTGTTATAATAAATTGAGTTTCTCTTTTGTAAAGCAAAAATAACGTAGTTTATTCGTCAAAAGCAATTACAAATCTAAAAGCCAGCGAGGCTTTAAATTAATAAACAGCGCTCTGGCAACGCTTTTACAGTGAAAAAGCGTAAACCTAAAAGCTAGATTTATAAGCTTCAGCCAGGACAGGTCATAGAGCATAGATTTATTGCGACGGCGTGGATAAAACTGTGACAGCTGACTGGTGCGGCCATAAACAAAATTAATATGCTCTGGCTGTTTGCGGCAATGTTGATGACGTTCTAGTTAGTCGATGGTTTTTATTTTTTTTATAGCGAAGAGAAACAGGCACACGAATGGCAAGCAAAGGACTGACGTTAATATCCAATCACCGGCTTCAGTAACTTCAAGTGAGAAAAGAGAATAAACAAATGATTGAAAATGAAAGAAGAGAAAGAGCTCTAGAGTGAGTACAAAACACTGTTTACTATAATAGTGGCTCGCTCCGAACTAGACGTGTTGTAATATATAAATGGTTTTTCATTTGATGCCAAACTCGCCTATATACATAATATCAAAATCCGCAAAAACCTCGCTTCGGTTCAGGTTGTTAACCTCGATTTTGGTCAAAAATTACGAAATACATTCATGATGATGTTTTAAATTTCAAAGGACAAATGATTAGAAAATAAAGTAAATGAGAGAACAATGAACAAAAGGAACTTATACATAATTATTAATAAATAAATATTTTTTTATAAAAACTTTATATTAACGTATATCTTTAAAAATTATTATTCATTGGTGATTAGTGCAACCATAAACAAAATGAATACGCCTCATTAGCCGAGTCTTTACGGTCAGTGATAGTGACATTCAAAGGGTTCTCTATTTAAAGGTCCAATAGATTATGTTCTGTAAAATCACTTAAAAGTAATGATATTAAAAAGATAAATTAGGTTGGCCCCGTGACTAATGTTTTGATAGAATCCACAATTTTTCAACTTATATCTAATTGTTAATTGTAAAATAAATAAAATGTAAAATAAATCTCGATGACATTTTACAAGAAAAACGATTATATTAAAAAGCAATTGTCATTATAAATTTAATCAAGAAGTTTGTTAATAATAGATCATTCATAGACGCTCTTAGCTGTCGAAGTATCGGAGATGTTTTGGTGACGTCATAAGAACGGTATGGTAAAAATAGGGGCTAGCATACATATATTATAAAATATATAGGTAGGTATATGATATATTATTAGGAGAAACATTTTTGACTTTTTGTTTGTTTGTTTCAATAGAGACTACTGGACTATTGAAAAATTATTTTACCATTGGATTGAATGTACTATACATTATCCCTGATGAACATACACTATATAACATTATGCTACGGGAGCGAAGCCGCGCAGAACAACTAGTACTATATAATCATAACCTCGTATATAACAATAACAAACTGAGGACAGACTCATAAATGCAAGTACTCAAGTCACTCCAATAACATTTTATTCTCTCGTCTAGACGGACTCATATAAACTAATTATACGCCCTGACTTTATCTCTTGTAATTACAGCTACAGGTTTATTAATAAAGGTAAAAACGCTTCTGGGTAGCCTGTTTATTTCTAATGTTATAACCGTATCAGAAATGTAAAAGAATTGTATAGTTTAACGAATGTACCTGCCCGAATTTACGGTCATAACATTCATAGAAAGAATGTTTAAATCCAGGTAAATCTGTTTATTTATATGTATCGACAAACGGCCGTTTTCAATATTCTATTCATCACTTGTTTTGCTCTCTAAAGTCAGACAAATCTATCTATTTGCACCTACTTTGATTTTAATATCCTATCGACGGATAGCCTTTGCTATGACTTATGTCTATCTAACGTCATATTATCTGAGATAACAATCTATCCATAATCTTTGGTACATTATTGAAAACGGCCGTAAGAGATGAATGATTTGTCTAGTTTTTCAAATACGTTGCCGCCTAAAAAATATGACTGAAAAATCTTAAGTTTTAAATATTTTTGAAACCAGAATTGTCATATGAAACTTGAAATAAGGTATGAATAGTTTTTGGAGCTCAACTCTTCAACATGTCGAACATTCGCCAATAAAAATTCAGAGTCAAACCCTCGATGAATCAAAACTTCTATGACTCAAATTTTCGTGGTTCATACCAAGTTCAATTTACTACATTCTTCATTTAAAGTTCCTGCCCGTGGCTTCACTCGCGTGAAATTCGTTGCCTAACGATCAATTATAAGTAGGATACTTCACGATATTATATCAAAAATCAGCCAGTATTGATGTGATTGATACACAAACATCCAAACATCTAAACGCTTTGGGCGTTTAGATGTTTGGGCTTTCACATTTATAATATTAGTATGAAGGAAGTAGGATTACAAAAGAACCTATTTCGTAGCCACAATATTGCCCAAAGCAAACGACTACTAAATTGAATAAACCACAAATTTCCGAAAGAAAATTTTCACTCCGCAAAAATACACGCGGCATAAAATAGTGTGACAGTGAGAATGCGAAATAACTGGCACAAAGTATAAAACTAGGGGAAACAGCCGGGTATTATGCAAAAACATTTGGAAACCCAAAAAATACGAGTAAAAAATCACGTTGAACTTCTCTCGCACTGCACTAAATACCCTGTAAAAAATTATACTAACCTACTTGGATACAAACGCTTTTAACGAGACTTTAGACACTACAAGGGTTTAGTTACAATTTTATGTATTTAAATGAGTGTAATCCCGTATTTACACTCTTTTTGCTGGAATATTATTACAGCTTTTGCGTTTTGTGTATCTACGGAATTTTCGAATGAAAAATGTGAAAAACATTCCGTGGATGTGCTTTGTGATATGTAATAGGATTGGGAATATTGTTTACATTTAGTTTCTATACATCTATTTAAAACAAAGCCGGGCTTGTTACAACATTAACTAACTAACTTAACTTTGTTACATCGAGATCTCCTGGAACAATTCGACAGAAAATGCGTAAGATAGATAAGGACCAGAAGAAGAAGAATGATATAGGATACTTTTAATCCCAAAAATCCCACGGAAACTAGGTTAATACACGGCTAAAACCGCGGACCGAAGCTAGTATAATTAAAAAAAAGTTTGACGGACAATAACATAGAAATCGTACTAAAGACGTATTTAGTAAATTGATTAGAAACAAAGTCGATCAGTCGATCTACTAACAAAAGGAACGTCACCACGCGCTATTACCATAGTTCATTTCACCAAAATTAGTATTCACCATTTTTCATCCAGTTGATTATGTTTAAGAAGCTGGCAACACTCAGCGTCAAAGATAAACTCTGGTGGGAAGTGTTCTTCAGATAAGCCCGCGGGTCGCGGCCGGCATAACTTATAAATGACAGGCGGCTTATAATTTCAGCACGAAATTAGAATATCAAGATAATGAATTGTCATTTTGAACGCTGGCAACATTTTTCGCATTGGTAGGATTTTAAATCATCCTTGTTGTACCTAAGATTTGTTTGTTAAACGTGGCGGCATAAAAATATTTCTTGATTTGGCTTATGAATCTTACGGCCATAATTTAAGGCATTTGAAAAGCTATGAAATACAATCAATTACAATAAAGTAGCAAAGTATTTAGCCCACAAATATGTTTGTAACCTTACTTTTCTGGATAACGTTCTACTTCTAATATACTTCTAGAAATAATTACGTAATTATGAATTACTACGTATATTTTGGAAAAATAGTTATTCAAACTCATTCGCCAACCTCGTTTTACTTAAGCCGTCATTTCTTTCCTGAATCTCCTTAATAAGCGTAATCTTAATCAGGTTAGCCTCTTCGCTTGTAAATATTTAATAAACGCGAAAAGTGCCAGCTTAATAGCTTAATTGTTGAAATAATGATATTCTTAGTTTGTTCTCTCGTTAAAATTTTCAGTGAAATAAAATTGCGTCGTGATAAAGCCTTTTGTGTTATAATTGGAGTGGAGCTTGGTCAGTTCACCATTTTGTTATTATTTTACATATTGTCAAGCTTTTGTATGAAAATTAAAATTATGCATTGGATTTTAACAATGCTATCGAACAAGTTTTAAAATGTATAAAATGATATGGTATAACATTTACAAACATACCAATATTTAATTAATTCATAACAATAACAATGTTTAAAAATGTCACATATCATGCATTGCTATTAAATTGCACAGGACAAAAAACTACATATCGCTGAGCGATCTTAAGAAAAACCTTCTTGGTCGCAGTGAGGCTAAAATCACTTCATTTTACTTATTTTGTCACTTTATTTGCAGTCTGTTTGCAATATTTAAATATCTATTGCAAATCGTTCACTGTCTTGAAATACCCAAATTTCAGTTAATGGTCATCAACCATCTTGTTTATTAGTCTCCTAAATAGTTCTAATAACTCCATGCGTTATCGCCATATCACATGAGAACAAGAGAGTCTTACAATAGCTTGATCTTATTTTAACTCGTAATTTTACTCCTTACTTAGCCCTTGTAAAACGCACCTCACACTCTGTTTCCGAAACCTTAAGTAAAACATTAATCTAATCTTAATATTTGAGTCCAACAATTAGGTAGTCCAAAACATCATCACAGTCATCTTTATTAGTCCCAAATCGTGCTGATAACTTCAACCTTTGCTATTCAGTACCCCGGAGTACGGATCCATATAATCAGTATGCCAGGGTCACACTAAAGCCTTAATGAGCGCTTTGGCCCACCCGTGTGTAAGTGAATTTACTAAATAAAACTTTCTCTAGGGTTTCGGTATCTGGGTCAGAAATAATTTAACGCTTAGAGAGACGCGATTACGCTATGTGCTTTTACGTGAGAATTTTATGAACTAAAGAAAATAGTAAAGCGTGGGTTATGTTCTTAATGTTTTAGTTTTATGTTTGAAAGCTTTTTTATTCGCGGTGAAATGCTTATAGTCATCTTATAGCTTGCAGCGGCACAAGAAAATACTATTTTTCAGGTTTCCATTAATCTCCTATTAAGTTTTACTTTGGGAATACAAGCGAAAGAGTCAGTGCCGTATTGGTCCTTTGAATAAGGCCAACTTTTAATATTTTTCTTAACTCTATGCAATGAAAATAATGCAAGCTGAAATTTCAGTGTTCTTTTGCATAAAAAGCACCTTTATTAGGATAAAATTTAATTCACTACTGAACGTTAATCCACCATATCTAATATAAAACTAAAGAAATTTTAATAAACATCGCATCAACCATCTTTTATAATACCATCGCCCGTGAATAAAAAAGTACATAATTTTAAAAGCCACGAGTCATACAAAACCTGTAATACAGTTTTATGTGCAAGCTGCAGAAAATAAAATAACAATCATACGACCTCTATTTAGCATAAAACAGACAAATAACTAAACATACAAATGATTTTAAAGCCTCGGAGACTGAATAAAACTTAAATACGAAACAGAACCAGTCTCAAAGTATCATAAACACTGTTATACTAGTTATATTTGTTCTAGCGAAAAGTTAGAAGTACACCTACATTTAATGTGAAACTTTTGAAATAATACCCAATGCATTAAATAATACCCTAGAGACGTGAGCACGAAATGATGATGTATTTCTGACTCGACTTTATTTTGTTTTAAAGCTTTTGCTAATATTTTTTCTCGTAGCGTAAACCTTTGTACCTTAAAGTTTGTTTGAAACAATGATCAATAACAACAATCCTGCAGAGAAAATATTAATTTTGCACGGATTTTATAATCAATATTTTTTTCTTTCTTTTCGCTGGTTAATTTTGCATTAAATTGTAAAATTGTATGTGAGATTGACAAGCTTTTCCAATAACAGATAAAAAGAGAGGATGGAAATAGACAAAATGTGACTGATAACAATTTTACTATAATTACCAATTCTACTCCTTTGAAGTAGTAAGTATCTAAAAGTCTAAGGAAAAATCCAAAACCCTCGAGTCATTAAGTCGAAATACCTCACAAAAGTTTAATGAAACCAGTCATCTCGGATAAGAGAATGTAATCGACTAGTGCTGACTCAGCTTATACAGTTCAATATTTAGATTAGAAGTTGACTTTATACTGAATACCGCTTACCTAAAATTCCCGATTGTATTACCCCTTGATACAAAAATTTGTGAAAGGCTTTAAATAGATATGTTTTGTACAAGAAACACATCATAATGCGTTGGATTATAATCGATTACAAAATTTATCTTTTAACACTCATATCGACTGGTAGCAAAAACAAAATTAAAACTACCCCAATTATACTCGATAAGAACATATTATAATGTATAAATGCTGTAATTTACTGTACGAACAATAACTAATTAGCGAAATCGAGCCAAACGTTCCGCCCAATTGTAATTCGTTAAAAATACGTTTGAAATTCAACAAAGCATTTCTGTATAAATGGCAATTCCCAGCAAAATGTTTTATATTTGAAACAAAACGAACATAGCGAAATATCTCACCTCGCGAAATACCACGGAAACCTTGTTATTGCGCTGCGATAAACTCGTTCCAATTAAAAAGAAAAAGGCGGCAAAATATAAAATGGAAACAGAAGAACATTAATTTTCGTGACACCCCGTATGGTTTCCTATTTAATGCCAGCAATGCTGAAAGGTTGCTTTTACATTGTAGCTTTAGTACGTTCAATTGAATTATTTACTGAGTAGCTATTTGTTATATACGCATTATGTGAAATGCTGTTGCATATAATTATTATATATCTTATTTATTATATTATTATGATATCTTATTCCTCAGAATATGTTGCATATATTCTGAGGAATAATTTATTATAGATACCATGAACGGTTTAGAAATTCAATTAAATAGTTCTTTTGTATTAATGTATTAAAAGTGTCAATGCTACCAATACTAAAATCATACGATACTGGCTTATAACATATATGTATTACTATTATTAATGCCGTTAATTAACTTTTACTTGGACAAGAGTATACCTTTCTCTATGAGTTTATTGTACTTCCCTTCCTATCCGCAATAATGTAAAAAAGATCATTTAATATAACAAGTTTCAGAAGATATTTGCTAGAAAATGTCATTCGAGTACAGGACGTAGTATTGAAATAATCATATTTCGTTAAAGGTATTTTATCTACGTACAGCTAAAAAGTTCGTGTAACATTTTCTCGTCAGTTTATACCGAATTGCATTTTATCGCTTTCCGGACGCCCTCCGCACTCGAGGCGCAGCGAAGCGAAGTGTGAAGTTGATAGGGGACTTTAAGAGAATGTACAGTTTTCATTGGAATTAATTGGATTTCAACATACGAGGTAATGCATGGACGAATTGATGTTCGAATTTGAAGTGATCGGCTTTAAAGAGTTCTGTTTGGAAAGAGAGAGCATAGGCGAAAATGTAAGATTTTTGTAACATGCAAGGCATATAATTTAGTGAAGAACTATAATAACTGTATGAAAAAAGTCAAGGAAAAAATTACATTTCTATTTTTATATTTTTAACAATTATAATGTGCAAACGTAAAAAGATTATCCCTATATTTGAACATGTAGGATACACCCATTGGTAATTATATCACATACTCAATTTAACATTATTTAGTGAGGGGCCCGGATCTCCACATAACCCTTTCTTATCCGAAAACGTAATATATAGTCAATCCCATTTAGATTCTTCACATTTTTCCCCATACATTTCAGAAGAAAAGCCCCATTTTAACTAATTCATGAAACAAACGAAAGCTTCATTAATTTGCGAAACTACTTACGAGCGAAATGCCGGTCTAATTTTTCTATGAAAGAATAAGAAAGGCCTTGGATATTAAATATTCATGAAGAAGGGAATCGGGTGGGAAATGATTCAGTATTCATGGCCCACAAAGCTACGGAACGCGAACTATTCATATAAATGTGCCTTCTAAAAGATGGAGGTATATTGCTTAGGAACGACCTGAAATACTTATTGTTATTGAAACTATTTTACTCCTATTCGTGAACTGTATGCGAAATATGATAGCAATATCCTGTAATACTTTCATGATATATAATAATAAAATCTTTATTACACCAAAAAGACACACATTTCATTAATTTTATAAAAAAAAAATACAATTGTTTTACATGCGTACACTGTCCCAATTTGATGACATTTAAAAAATATACTTAAAAGATTAAAACTTGACCTGATTAACCAACTTTGTCATTCAAGAATATCATAATTTTCTGTCAATTATTTTTATACCACTGACCTCGCCTTTTATAATATTTGAATAATAATAAAATTATTGCATAAAATTCTATAATTTTCACTATAAATGGAGCATAATACTAAACCACTGAGACATTTCTATTCTGGGAAGATTTCTATTCTATCCAGGCATATTATTTCGAGCTCTCGCTATTTTAAAAAGGAGTCCAAAAACAACCTTTCAGCTGTTTTTATTTCATGAATATAAAAGTAATCAAAAACTGGCAACCTTTGTCCTGTATTACTATTTTGTGCTCCATTTTCCTATTTAATGATATTCTAAAGAAATTCTACACTTTTCAATAGTGTGAAACACCAAGTTGTATTAATTTTGCAGTCATTAACGTGTGTAAACGTCGCGTCGTTAACTTTCCGATGTAAGAAACTGCACGTTAAGATTTTCTTATGAAGTACAGTTGAAGGCAGGTTTATTTATATCCAATTAATTATTAAAATTCTAAATTTTTCATCATTTACTTGGGTTATTTATTCACTTTTAAATTGGTAATTAGATTTCGGGTAACAATAATAATATTTTCAAAAATCTTCGACAGTTAATCAGTTAGTTTGAAGCATAGTTAACTATGTTGATGAAGTTCAATAATATTACGTTTTATATAATCTTTGTTTAGAATAAATATAATATTTCAGTAGTTACCATTCCTTTACAAGGTTCATGTGCTAAATAAATAAATAAACTATTTACTGCACAAAATTCATTACAGAGATGATAAAGAATACAAAAAAGTACAGTCAACTTTAGAAATAGCTTGGAATTCTACACGAAAAGCGGATTCAAAAGTTCATATGAAAATGCATTACTTATTAAACTTCAGCGAAAATATGACGGTTTTATGCTATTCGGTTGCACATATAAGTTCAGTAGTAATTCATCATTAAACCCAGTTTGCCGAAGTTTAATGTAGTATAAAGCTGCGTACACAACGCCGAATGTTGGTTTAGGGCAATGTGTTTGTGATGTAAATTGATCTCTTTGCCTTTATTTACACATAGTGTGTTCGATACTTTAAACATATTCATTGTACGCCGTTCGGGCAAACATATTTGGTATGGGTGATACAATAGTTATTCGTAAAGCATTGTCTTAACGTAATATCAGTAGCGTTATTTTTATACTCTATTTCTTCTGATATTCATGAGCAAAAGCTCATAGATAATACAGACGACTAAAATATATTCAGAATACGTTATAAGAAAAAATATATTTCAGACAGTATCTAAAATTGAAACAAATCTCTAGGATATGGTCTCGTAAGAATAAAATCAATAAATTCTAATTATTAGCTAATAATATGCGAATGAAATACTACTAAATCGTTTTTGTTATAAAATATCTTAAACAATATATTTTACATAGTATACATAATGAAATATCTCAACTGAAACTGGACATCTCTCCACAATACCAAAGCCCCCATAACTCACTTAATTACAGCCCCGTAACTACTCCAGATTTATATGCCAAGGGACGAACTGACATTGTAAAAACATTACCCTTTTCTTATTGATCGACGTCTTTTGTTTAGAACGCAAACATATGCACGATCAGATTTAGAAATTGGGACAGTACGTACATTTCCAGAGTAAATTCATATGTTCGTAGGAGAATGCATTCATAAAAATATTCTATTTTCGTTTATGGACTTATATAGGATAAGAAGTAAAATAAACTATATCATTGGAAATTTTAAGTTAATCGTTTAACGTACATGTATGTGTTCTTTAAATATATTTGTTCTCCTTTCTATCAAAAAATATCATAATTGTAATTTTTAAAACATTCTTAAAATAAATGCATTCGATTTGACATCGATTTCGTGCTTTATTGGTTGTATTTAATAACATCACTTTAATTACAGTAAAACAAAAGCACAAATGCGTCAAACAAATTAATTTTACCCGTCCGTTGTTTTATAACGAAAAACAATTTAGTTTTAAATGAATTTAACAACAGATACTCTGATATTTAGAATCGTCAGAACGAGCACCCTCATTAAAATTAAAAAGTAATCGTGGATAAATAAGGCAAAAACAACCCTTAAAGGCCCTTCAAAAATGGAGAGATATTCGTTTGGCTAAAACATTTTGCGTTAAAAAGCCGGTAGGTGATCGGCTAAGCTTGATTTATACCCGGCTTGAATCAGTCGGCAATATCCGGCGTGTCGGGCCCGGTTATCCGTGTGATCGGCTGACGGAAATGACGTCACTTATAAGATTCGGCTAGTAGTTATTGGAATTATATTTATGATAACTGTAGTTTATCGCAGTCCTGAAAATTTCTATGAAATATCTAAGGAAAGGAATTATAAGATATCGTTACTAAGGGTTCAAACAATACTATTTTTGGATACCTATGTTCAATTTCTAACATTTTCTGGACAAGGTCTATTATTATTAACTATTATTAGGTTTATTTTTTTCATGTCATATTAGAAAAATAGAAGAAAAATGCGATCGTGTATGAAATTTAATAAAAGTAGAGCATTTACAATTCAAGGTATGAAAATCGCTTTCTATTCTGCCCCTTTCTAAAAAGGTTTGTCTTACGCGCTGTAATAAAAATAACCTAGACGTCTTGTAAAAATAGATCTTATATAAAACGTGTCGCAATATGCCTTGTACCAAGCAAAGTCACGGCAAATGTTTACGACGCTCATAAAATATCCATCCCGCAAATAGTAATCAACATACTCGCTTTCTTGCAATGAATTATACAATCGTTCTTACGTGAAATATTGTGCCTATGAATAATATATTTTTCGGTAACCTTTCTTTTTCTTTGCATGATACTCAAATCGTAAAGTAACACTCAATTTAATAAATTGCGTAGTGCGAAGTTTGCCATGCACCATTTATCTAGGATTTTGCTTGAAAAATGAGAATTTAAATTAATTAACGACCATAATAAGGAGATGTTTATAATCCTCTTTTCAGACGACATCGTGATAGCATTCAAGAAAACCGTACGTATTCGAAAAACGAAGCTAAATGGCTGCATAATTAAGTTCATCTTAGCTAAATTGAAATTCCAACATTGATATTCCTTTGAGGACGCTGTCACTCTGGCTTGCAGACTATTAATACTATATACTCGGGGGTATAGACCGGTCTTCATAATTATTTTTAATTAGCCTCCCGACATTCGTGTTCGCCATCTTGTTGAATATTAATTCGCGCCATTTTTCCAACGAATACTAACCTCATCTAAGTAATGTTGCTTGTGGGATCGAGTAACGCTAACATCGTAGGTTTCACGCAAATTAAATGACTTTGTCTTCTTGTTAGTAAAGCTCGGCTTTGATTACTTTTTGTACAAACGAATGAGGTTACTGTGTACTTTCGTCGACGGAATATTTAACTTTCATCTTACCGCCATCTTGAATTGCGGGAATGTGACATTAGCCTAATTAACAATTTTGCTTATTTGCTTATTACTTCAACTGTAATTTCAGGCCTAACTTATGTATTTCTAAAAGTTTATTTGCTTTAAAAGAACAAAGGCCGATTCCGATAGCCTGTGACGAATATAATGAAGTGATGATGAAATTTTATTGAAATTACAATGTATTAAAATTTATAATACTTTTCTAAATATCTTTGTAATAAATCGCTGTTTAGTTAAGAAGCAGCGGATTGGAGCATACTAGACCCATTTATGAATAGCTCTAGTGTGTCCCATTTAATATGGAAGCTAACGATTTTTAATTTCAGACCAAAACACACTAACATTTTTCCTTAACAAAACATCACTTACATTAGGTATTATAGGAAAATATTAACAACTATTTTGATGTGAGACTATGTTGAATTGTATACCAATGTAACAACAGCTAAATAGCTTTTATTGTATTAACGTTTAATTTAAAATAGTTAACTTATATGTGTTCACTTTCGTTACCGTCATATAATGAAATAATGATATTTAATCATAAAATGTTAGCATTGCAATTCCGTTGAAAACCAATAACATATAATCGATACAAATTAATTATACCAATTGAATGCACTCTCATTAACCCGCAATCTATTTATTAACGAGTTTGTTTGATATGCTTTAATTATCTTTCTGAATTTATTGTGTCAATAATACAGTTATAATAATAACTAGCCGTGCCCCGCGCTTTTACCTGCATATATCTTCCCGTGAGATGTCCGAAATAAAGAGTAAGTATTCTACGTCTTTTCCCGTTCATAATCTTTTCTTTGTTATATTTAAATCCAACTAAACATATTTAATAATTTTGTAAATGTATAAATATAAACAAACGTTGGTATATCTATTAAATAAATAAATAAATAAATAATCTTAGTAAAGATGAGTCTATGTATGAACAACCTAACTTTACTTTCTTACAATTTCATAAATAAATATTGAATCCGTCTGATGAAAGGAAAATGAGGCTTCTTATTAAAGTAATTCTGTTTTTAGACGCAGTTCAGTGAGTAGATAAGCCTTTACAAGTAGAATAAAGAAATTAAACCTACGTATTTATAATTTTAGAACTCTCCATTTGCAAATTAAATTACGAATATTCAAAGCCATTACCGTTTCATAATACAATCGTATTTCTACGAACAATATGAAATCGAAGCTTTCAGAATAATTCTAATCCTCGACCATTTTCCTAGCGCAAGGATTAGCTCAATACAGCATCTAGTAATCTAGATTACCAACCGCATTCGACGGAATCGGGCTCTGAGATTCCCATTAACCCAGCACTTTCGAGAACATTCGAGTGCA
>LQNK01001558.1:80076-120434 GCA_001586405.1 Phoebis sennae | reverse complement strand
CGTGAGTACCGCGGTGGTAGTCAATATTGACTCCAATTCTCAAAAATATCTTAATTTATAAATTATTATCATAATGAACGCTGACAAGGCATATTTGTTTGACTATTTTACCCATATATGACTAACAGCCGTTTTCAATATTCTACCTATCCCTTGTTTTGCTTACTAAAGTCAGACAAATCTATCTATTTGCACTTACTTTGATTTCAATATGCTATCGACGGATATATTTGCTATGACTTTTGTCTATGTATTGTCATATAATTTGACATAACAACCTATCCATAATCATTGATACATTATTGAAAATGGCTGTTAGTTAATATCTGAATATCTATACTGATTAGTATTTCCTCTCCAACACATTTGGCTATGATGCTCGTGAGTTTTTATGAACTAACAACAGATGAAAAGTTTATTTTTTGGCCTGTCTCTAACGTAATGAAACCTCACTGAAGTTGTATTACTATGCCCATTTACGAAGAATAATTAGTTACTAAAAAGTCTACTAAATTTACTAACTATAACGTCCCAGGGCCGTAGATCTTCGTTTATGATCAGTGAAGCACATGTTACAAGCCACTAGACAATGCTTTACGAGCGTCGTGTATCATTCTGACACACGCAAATGCGGCCAACAGCGGAAAATTATTATTTCTGGAGTATTAAATTAAATATTATATATAATACTAGCTAGCGATGGTTTCAACCGCGTAGTAGCATACTTAGCCTTTTACCTTCCTTATGAACCTTTATATCATAATCAAAAATATTCGAAGATCAGAGAGTTTAAAAAACAAAAATTATGATTTATAAAATTAGTATATGAAATGTATAAATATTATTTTTCATGTCTGGCTTTTGCAGAGGTTTAGGTTTTTTGGCACATATGTAGGACTCATTTATCTAAGTTACATCTACTAGTTGTCAAGCTGTATTCTAAGATACGGCGTGATAAAACTAAAAGACGCTCTGTACTTTGTAATAACCAAATAATTATCGTACGCATCATCAGAACAGATTGACGACTTGGCCTCAACTCTTACTATTATATAATTAAATTATTACTACTATAAGTTTTAGAACATTTCACTGTTATCGTTCTTGTTTATGATTTTGGTGCTGTAATGCAATTTATAATCTGTTGTATATAATTCTTACTTATATCTCGCTCTACTTTTGACAATATTTGAAGGTTGTTATAACTTTTATTATATTTTCGGATAATTTCTATCCATATTTGTAGCTGAAATACTTCTTATATCAATTTCAAAAATATATTTAATAATCTTAAAAATCACCAGTTTTTTCCACACCACATACGAACATAGAACTAGAAAACATGTATGCACTTTTTATCAGCATAGTGGCCCGTGAGAAAATATTTTAAATTGTGTGCAAATACCATAGTACTACGATAGTTGCCTTAAATGAAGACTTGCTTAACTGGATCGAATACTGTAAGGTGTTGGGGATGATGGGCAATCGATTGGGCCAACGTTTGAGCCAAATCAGTCACCATACATAGTCTCTCTAAGAATTATTAGAAGTTTCACTAATGAATAAGTCGTTGGAGTGTCTTAGAAAAAAATGAATAAATAAATAACGTCAGTTAATAAAAAAAATATTAAGTAATATCATCGATGGTCTTAGAACCAAGGAATATAAAAAGGAATTATCGAATTTTCACATTAAAAAAGTTATAAACGTAATCATACTGCTATCACAGAATTTTTGATTGCCCATATTGCCGATTAACCATTCTAGGTGTTACAAACTCAACAAGTAAATTATAATACCTGTATTAATGATTCAGGCCGTAAATGGATTCCATTGTCATTCAATGCTTTCGTTTGAAGCAGTTTTGCTTCAATAATAAATTTTGTTAAAATAATCTTTAAAATGCCGTTTTGTCTCGTATTTAATTTATTACTTTTAAATCTCAACCTATAGGCCATAATGTATATGTAGGCATTGGTGTATCGTTGGCCACACTATTGGCCAATGCATTGGCAATCCGTGGGAAACTAATCAATAGCGGACGATCGCGTGCCTACAAAGGACAAGGACATGTGCAGAAAAACTTCACCGTTTTCCAACTAGCTTTTTGTTTTATAACGTTCAGAAGCAACTACTTTATTTTGCGTTTTTGTTAGTATTGCTTCTTATGTTTAATCCATAAAAGCTCACACAGTAAAAATTATTTTGTAATGGTCACAATTTTCCCTTTATTCAAAATAATAAAAAAAAAATCTTTTTTAATATATACTTAAATGTTCCATTAATCTTAAATGGGACATCATATTAATTCCCAAAACAGTGTATTGGTAAAATATGTATGTACTTAGAATATTATTCGTTTGATTTAAAAAAAATCATGTTAAATACAACACAAAATAGCATCTGTGTGACAAGTTTTATTACTAATGCCACGATTTTCCGAGACTATAATACATCCTGTAAATCATAAATCGATAGAGATTCGTGCAAGATGTAAGCCGCTTACAGAAATCTTTTGAGCTATCGAGACAGCTAGGTGTATAGACGTTCGTGATATCTTGTGACAATAGCTAAGCCCTGAGTAGCCTTCACTAGAGTTTCCTCTCGCTTCGTATGCTTTGCAATTTTATTTTTCATACATTATAAAATACTAATACCACGAGTTTCATAGAATATTTTATTTTCTGCGAATCATATCGATACAGATACGTACAAGGTGATGGAGGCTGCTTACTGAAATCTTTTGAGGCATTGAGACAGCTACATGTGTAGACGTTGTTTGTGAGAACTTGTAACAAGAACTAAGGTATAACGGCCATTTTCAATAATGTATCAAAAATTATGGATAGATTGCTATGTCAGATTATATGACAAGATATAGACAAAAGTCATAGCAAATGTATCCGTCATTAGGATATTTAAATCAAAGTAAGTGCAAATAAATAGATTTCTCTAGTAAGCAAGACAAGGGATAGATAGAATATTGAAAACGGCCGTAAGTAGCCTTCACTAGTATCTAACATCGTATTTTACAATTATAGTTCACATACATTATGAAATACAATGTAAATCATAAATAGGTACAGATCCGTACAAGATGTAAGCCGCTTACAATCTTTTGAGCTATCGAGACAGCTAAATGCAGCTAGACATGATATCTTGTGACAATAGCTAAGCCTAGCCTTTACGTGTACTTACTGCGGCTACGTGCGCTTTACGATTGCGCGATTTTATTTTAAATATTGCAGTCTTTGAAATTGTCGTAGTTACGCAAACACTATAATATCCGAATTTCTGCAAGATCTAGTAATCCGCTTGCTGAAAGCATTTGCTTTGATAAAAGACGTTCTTGTTATCATATGAGGATACCTAAACAGTTCCTAGGACTGGCTCGCATTTTAATCGCCTTCGCATGCTTTTTAATTTATTAAATTACATTTCTACTTAGGTAACACGTTATAGCACTAAAGCAATTTCGCAAACTGTGATAGAATACGTGTAAATCATATTGCCAGTATAGGCTCGTTCAAGATGTTGCCAATGCAATATGTGGTAATCCGCTTACAGAAATCTTTGATTCGCGACAATAGCTAACCCTAACTACCCTTGACTAGCATTTCCTCCGGCGTCGCGTTAACGATTTTAATTTCAACTTACTTTGGCGCTCTTCCAACCAGCGTAGATAAGCTTCAATGCGATTTATACTCTGTTGCATAGATAAAAGGTTAGTTATGTAACAAAGGTTGACAATATTTCAACCACGAAGCTATTTAAGCGGAGGCTGCGGTCGAGGACGAAGGACGAATTTTTACATCTCCCACTGGCTTTATTTGGCTAGATTAAATTCTTTAAATTTTCTCGCCACATAGAGGCCATTTTCATAATGTTTATGACGCCTGTCTTCGTCTGTTTTAAGATAAAATGTATTAATGCTGAAAACTATTTGTTTGTTAAATTTCAGCTACATTTGTTCAAGATTTATTTTGTGTGAATCTTATTCTCTCTCATACGAAACCTATTGAACAAATTTGAGCCAAAGTTGTACTAAAACTACAATTTTAAAGGTACTGTTGAATAAATACCACATAATAATTATTGAAAGCTATAATATATTATACTGTCTACCGATGTCTAAAAAAATAGCGCAGTACGTATTTTCTGTAAAAGTTTTCTACATTCAGCTAACCTTGTTTATCAGCAAAAAATCGTATTGTTTAGCATTAATTTTTCAGAACAATATCTCAAAGCAGCCCTTATTAACGCTCACAAAACAGTCTACATTCCTCAGACTTGAACAGTTTTAATATTCTGAGCAGACAGTTAAGAAACAAAGGCGTACAAGAAGCTATTGTAAAAAACCTATTGTCAAGAAAACTACGGCATCAGCGAAACGTAGAATGTGGAAAACTTAAAATAGTATTCCCGCATCCCAACTTCTTATTCTATGTATCTTATATATATCCGTACTTTGAAGATGTGCTTCCCGAACAAAAGACTACATACAACTTCCCTGAGGGTAGTTGGAGAACGCTCGAGGCCGTGAAACCCGCGTTCCGATATTGAATTTTTCGAATTAAATCTTTCTCAATAGAATCGTGTAATGGTTTGTGGTGTTTGACAAGCTTTTGAAGTTGCTACTAGAATTTTCTCACAAAAATCTATCGCTCAATAGGTAAGCTTTTCTAGCTGATATAAAATTTCACTCGAAATATAACATGTTTTCTGATTTCTTATATTATTTTTATTTAACCACACTTTGACGCGAAATTAAATAACGGCCTTATGCATTTTTTATACAAAAGTAATTCCCTCACGCAATGAAAATAGTGAAATGAATTCAAAATTCACCGCAGCTGCAGAAAACTTAACCGCGTATATAAATCACTCAAATTACATGATAACCCCCGTATTTTCCGCACGTGTGTAATATCCGTAATAGGGCCCCCGAGTATTCTTAACTAAATTGAGCCGCGCTGCATCAAACGGGAAAATGTGATGAACCAAAATCACGGCCTATATTTTTAAAATATTTGTGAATGCTTGGAGTACGTGTATGAAATTTACGCTGTAATTTTAATATTATGTTGTGAATTCTTTTGGCGGATTGTTGTTTGTGTTTTTCAGTTGAGAATAATAGTGACAATGGGCTGTGGTTTTTATGCATATTTATATATTTTTTGGAATGTATTTAATTTTTCTGCAAAATTATCTCTTCTCTTTCTTCTTTCACCAAATATTATATCAAATTATGATTTATAATATAATATTCTTCATAAGGGAGAATGTAGGATTCTAGTAGTCAAATAATTTTTCAAATCGGCCCGATAGTTTAGCAGCCATGCAAACAAAGAAACAATCAAATCCTTCCCTTAAAATTATTGATAGATAATTTTGTAATAAAATCAAATTATTTCTTTAAAATGAGTTAATATATTCAAATTCTTTACACATTCAGATCGCTTTGTTTAAGGCCCGCCTCTCAAGACTATGCCTAGCCCCACCTCGCGGATGTTGAGAGAAACTTTAAAGAAGTGTTCCGATTTTAAATACCTTGTAACTTTTATTCTTTCTACGCTTTTCTTTTACTATTTCTTTTTTCAAATTTAATCAAAATATGAAAATATTTTTGTCGAAATTTCTTTTAATTGGAATTAATTATCAACTACTATTTTTGTATAAACTTTTTCAGAAAAAATACAATAGCCAAAGCATGACAATGACTAATATAGCAATATTAGTATAGTAATTCTGCTTCTAAACATGATAAATGGCAGGCAATTCGCGCTCTTACTGTGAAAGGAGTTTTCTTTTCTTTTATAAGTCACATAAATTGTAAACATTTTTCTTATAAAATTGTGTCGTAAAAGTTTTGTCGAAAATTGAAAATGTTACAATAAGCCAATTTCGTTTCTTTGTGTACGAATCGCTAATGGAATGTACTTAGAGCCACTTACGATTCACGATTACTTCTAAATTAATTATTCGTCTTTTATTTTATTACGTTTTTTGTAAATCTTCTACTAAATACGCATTGAATATTTTGTTGATTTTGGTAAATTTATTATATCATTTTTATACCTAACTTTTTTCCGATTATATATTCAAAAATCTTAAATCATAGGGGATGCATTACTTATTTTTCAATTATGAACCGGGCTGTTGATTAACCATTAAATATGTAGTAAAAAACTTTACATTTATACTTATATTATAATTTTCGCCTGAAATTTCCAAACATCCATCCATAAATTATCGGTAAGCCCATCTCCACGAGTCTGCTTCCAATGAACAACAGTTGGCGTATTTTCGTTAATTTAAAGTTTATATTTAAAAATGTGGAAGCCGAGCATTGCACGATTGGGCCAAGCTCGATGAACAATTAACCCCCCAGCTGAAGATCGACGTAAAGCAGTACTGCACTGTGTTTCGTATGGTGTAACCATGCCGTTCCTCTCCCATCCTNNNNACCCCCCAATTTCCAATCATTAATCCTCTCTTTATCCTCCCCCTTCCTTCAAACCGGCAAAGCATCTGTGACACTTTTATCTAGATGTTCATGGGCTGCGATCAGTCACTTAACATGTGTATCACATGCTCCGCTTGCCTACTTTGACATAAAAAAATCTGATATTAAAAGCTACATATCATGCACAGGATTATATTCAATTAAGTACAAATTTCAACCGTTTATTTTCTTTAATATACCATTAATTGCAATTCAAGTTAACATCCTCGAAGCGAAACGAATTTGTGGAAAGGTCAATTTAGTTCAAATGCCACATAAAGGTCAGTGTAGGAGTTATACTGCGAAATACGTCTAAAAATTTGCACCGAAGCTCTTTGTACCAGAAATTTGCCTTGTACGTTAGTGTTAGTACCAAATTCCATGAAGCGTAGGTCGTAAACAAAAAAGATAACGTCAAGGAGCTAGTAAATAAATTCTGTAATTAATTTACACTCGATTCGATCGACTGTATTCATAAACGATACTATGAGTTCTTTCAACGCACAGGGCTCTATAAACCAATTCAGAAACTATACTTAAGTGGCGGTTTGACACTTGGCTTAAAATAAGGCTTATAACCTTTGAAACAAAGACTTATTATTAGGAACGCATTGAGAAATATTTTACTTCGCATAGAGTTGCTACGTCACTTACAAATCATTGTTTCTGGATACGGTTGTTAAATTCAGCAAAAAGACTTCTGTTATTTTTAAAGTTTTTGATACAAAATAATTTCTTATACAATGTTAAAATTTTGACGAAATTATTTCACAATCCCCATCGATTTTCATCGATAAACATAAACATAGTACATCACTAGCATATGAATATGCAATTATCGATAATTCGCGTCTGTATGTCCACTTCCGATGAATTATTTGCGCGCAGTCAATATTCTTAATTGCGTAACACTTCACTTTTCTGTCGAATAACGTATTACTTGAAAACCAATCAGGAACGCAATTTCATGAATGTTGGTATCAATATAATTAACGTGTTCGATAAATAGAGTTTAACTTGACTCATTGCCTATTATTTTAAATAAATAAATAATATATTTTTAGTTCTATTTTTTTTTTGTTATCCACAACTCGTGTTAACGATATGGACAATGTTTAAAAATTGAAAAAGTAATCCTATATCAGCCCTATAGATCACTATAAATGTCTTTGTATTGTCAATTTTTTATTTTTAGTAAATCTTTATCCACAATCTACACTAAATATTATAAAGAGGAAAACTTTGGAGGAACCGATTTTAAAAAATTCTTTCACCATTCGACAGCTACATTATCCACGAGTAAATATTTTAAAGCCTATATATATAACATGATACTACGGGAGCAAAGCCGCGCGGCTCAGCTAGTTAATTATAAAAAACTAATGAAACACCTTCATTATAACATAAAACGTCAAATTATTTAACCTTTTTGACATTTAAAAAATATATGGAAAATGTTGAAATTAGTAATACCAATCCCATTTTATCATATACACATCCACAATCTCTATAAATTAGTTTTAATATTCAACAAAAATGAATGAAACATGGAGGAAAATAACTCATCTATTCATTACAGAAACTCGCCGATACGCGTGACGCACTTACAAGATTATAGATATAAAATCCTTTAATGTTATTAGCACATGGTAGAACATGGTTGAATTAAACATTGTTGTTTTATTACAAGCAAGTAATTTAACATCCCTACAACATATAATATTCACATTAGCGATCCATCAATTTCTAAACATCAGCTATGTACAGGCTTAGAAATATTTACATTGGGACCTAAAACTTTCAGTGTCCTTCCTTTCGTCCTAGTTCTTTAACTAAAATGCTCTTTTATCTACGTTTTAAGATGTCTACAACCCGTTCAATATAAAAGATAGTAAAACTAAAGTATCAAAGTAATTTATTTATTCGATTACGTTAAAACTACACATAATCATCGAAAAGATCTAACGTCACGGGCAGGTAATAAAATTTAAAAGAAAACTCATCACTTTATAACATCATCCACCATTAATAAACACAGCCTTATCATTTCACAATTTGCCTCAGTTATAATATACCCTGCATTGTTCAAACAGGCCGTTATCGGTATTCCACTCCAACGCACCTCCCACCGCGTGCATTGAGCCCTGGTGGGTGTACTCTCAACTACGTGCATTCAAATTCATAAAGGGCTTGTAAACTTTCTAATTTTATACTCTTTCTGGAAAGGTTAAAGGAAAAACAATTGAACAAGCGTTAGAATTGCAGACTAGCAATATAAAATCACTGTCCGGTTTTCTATTTTCACCGTTGCTATTCTTTTCAAAGTACTAAATGAATTAAATACAGTGTTGACAATAATTTAGAGACTGCTTGATGAAATGACCACTTGAATGAATTGTAAAGCGGTTTTTTTGCGCTTTAGCTCTTGTGAATATAGCTAGTTTAATTTATAAGAGGTTGTTTTGTTAAAACCAAAACCAGAAGCGAATTCGAAATGTGTTTCAAGCTTTAAATTACATACTAAATTATTATTACATTTTCGTGATTCCCATGTAATAAATAATCCGCTTTCAAAAAGGAAAAGTAAAATCCCTAATCCCTAAAAATAATGCTAAACCTCAACTGTCATGGCGAAAAATTAAAAGCAAATGTTGGTTTGAATTTTTGTAGGGCTTATTTAAGCCGAGTTCAACTCAATTCGAGCCCCGTTTATTGAGAAACTGGATTATGTTCGCTGGAAATCGGATTTTCTTCCCATTTAGTTACAATAAAGGATGACTGGAGACAACAATGCATTTGCCTTTGATACATTCTCGAAAGAATTGTTAAAATCTTTGGGAAATATTTGCTCATTTTTGTTGCGATGTAGTTTATTGACTATAGTTTATCCAAAGAATATTTTACCTATAAATTAATTATGGTTATAAATAATTATAATGATGTTTTATTGTTAGGTATAATATGAATTGATGTACGTTACATCAATTCATATTTAGTGTATTAAAATTTTGAAATACTTGGCATATTTGTTGCATGCATGTTTCACGATCCAGCCAAAAATTATGGCCTTATTTTAAGCTGCCAACAATGATGCAACACCCGCTTACGTAACAAGATTTTGAAAGAAAATTGTCGCAGAAAACAAAGGTATACTATAATTTCACGACGTATGTTACACTCACGTTTAGCTGGAGGCTTACTGGTAATCTAAGTTATAAATAGTTATGTTTATATCGCGTAGTTTGAAAGTGCACTCTATTTGAAACAGGCGCAATAGATAGCTATTTATAATCTCAGTTCATCCACCCATAACGAATAATGCCGATTTGGGATATTCTTAATCTTATTTAACTAAAGAAGAGCCAGTAAATTGTGTTTTTTTTAGTTGCAGTAAAATTTTTACTATTTTTTTAGTAAATTACTTTGTTTAACTTCTCAACGTGTATAGAAATCGTTTTCTATCTAATAAGCTTATTATTCGTTTAATATATATGAATATTAATGTTCTTTTCTAATCAATATACCAAACTATTAAAATGTTCCAAAAATATTATCATATTTCTCTACATAAAGGGTTAAACAGCTCTATATTCCTTGAAATTCTAGAAAGGAATAGAAAGCCATTGCTTTGCATTATCCGTTAGAAATGGTAATGCAATTATAATCCTCAATAAGTATAAATCGAAAATTCCTGTTGCATATTCCTTCCATTAGCAGATTAATCATGCAATCTGAAAAAAGGTACTTTAATAAATCATACCGCACTAATAAAGTTAAAAGTCCTCCATCCTCATTGAGATTTAATCAAAGTAAAAAGGTATACACGAGCTGATTTTAAATTAATATATTAAAGTTATATTTGAAGTGGAGTCTCGAATCAACTTAATCTACATCAGGTGCAGACAGGATTGTGCGGATACCCTCATTTGCATATCCCGCAAACCACTTCTCTTCAAATCTAATAACGATTGCAAAAAGGAATATTCCTATTATTCTGCCTTTATAATCGGCTTCATTCGGAGGATGATTAGAATTATTGATCCGTTATGAATAGTGGTCTAATTCGTAAATGCGTGTAAAGGGTGATTACGTCAGCTTCAGTACATAAAATAATGCCTAGATCTCATTTGTGACACGTGCTAGAAAATAACGCGTACGCAAAAGTCGTATTTTTATTTTTACTACTAATTATCCACATAACGTAGCTCATTTTACTCAATGTTGAACTAAATAGCATTGACTGGAAAACTGTAGCTCTAAAAACAGTGCCTAACTTTGTTTTGTTCTAAAAATACCTTAAAATATCTAACTTATTAAGCCGCTTAGCTTTATCTTTTTGTATTGATCTATTACGCAATCAATTTACCAATTTTTACATAAAATTCCACGAAACCAAGCAATTGTAACAATCGAAAAACTTCTATGGTATCATGCCGTTTTCCGCCGGTCATTATATTGTACATGTAACGTGAAAACTTTGTTCAATCGATTATAGACTTAACCCGCCGCAAACCGCAGCTGCCGACGAATCTCTGTAAAATTCTACACTTACCTGGCTAGCATTGAGGACTTCCAAAAATATGGTAAAAACACTAATAAAAAGCACGGCGCGCGACATATTTGCGGCCGCGGTGCGTTCCCGATCCCGACTGGCCACAGCTGACGTTTGTCCAAGACGCTTCAAAGCTGCGTACTAGTATATCGCTACGGCAATGTACGCGTACCTAGAAGCTAGCGTATATATCGACCCTCCCGGGAGAGAGAGGGACAGACCACAAAACGCTATAGGTCGGAAAGAGACGTATGAGGGAGTACTACGCCTGCGCTGTGCTGTTAAAACGCAATGCATGAGGAGTGTGTCCATAACGAATCACGAATGCTGTCTCCGTCTGCCTCTGTCTGGGTTTCCCGATGATGAGCCATCAGTTTTTTAATAAACCCTCAAAGGCGAATTTGGATCTTATTACCCTTGAAATACGGAAGTGTGGGAGGAAAATCGGAAATGATTTCCATTTGAACGATATGATTTTTTTGTTTTAATTTACTTGGGGTTACGAGTGTATGTGGGACATAATTTGCTGAATGAGTCATCACATTCATCGATTGTGCAAGGCGAAGAAAAGATATGGAAATCTCTAGAAAAAACCTTCACCAGAAGGACAAATAAACGGCACCTTTCTTTTCTTCATATAATTTATTTTGTTCTATTTTACCTAGATAACAATTGAATGAAGGCCTCCTCTGCTTTTTCTTTATTAAGTATCAAAATTAAGCAACAACATTTAAGATTAATAGAGCCATATATTCAAACATGATATTTTTTTTTATTTAAAATAAAGAGTAATTCTTGAATTCGGTCCTCTGGTTGCCTAGATATTCTACAATATTTTTATACTCGTTACTTTGACTACAGTATTTTTTGATTTTAAGGTTTACGTTCAAATCACTGAGATATGTATATAACTTTAGTTATCCTTCAATCGAAAACAAAAACAAAATTTTAGAAATAATATTTTATTCTTTCTATAATTCGAAATAATCATTTTCTTTTACATAGATAAGTAAAGATTTTAAATATACTTATTAAACAGACATATGCAACCTACGCTTTAAATAAAAATGGAACTAACCAGCGCAATGTATTGTTTACACAATCACCTTATCTTTATTTGATGCGTTGAATAGACTAGGTACGTACTTATATTCCAATGTTTATCGTAAATCTCGACTTCACATTTTAATTGATTTCAACCAATGTTGGGCTGACATAACCGTTCTTAAAATACGAATGGACTTTATATTCCGGACTCAAGGGCACACCCATCACCATATCCTCTTCTTCCTTACAAGAAATCGGAATTTCAACATCGCTCTTAGCTTTATACGGTATCGATAAAATAAGTTCAGCTCCATCGAGCCTCCACACCGCGTCACTTGTTTTGAGGCCTGGGGGCAGAACACGCATATCCGTGACTTCAACACCGTCTTCCAATTTAATGTTCACATACACTAACCGGTAATTAATATTTATCTTGGTCGCATCTTCTATACCATGTTGGAAAGTGTATTTCAATCGATATCCTTCAAAATCAAACACTTCTCTTGCGTTGTATTGATCGGTGCAAAACTGTCTTACTATTTCCTCAGCAGATTTAAGGTTATCCACAATGTTTTGTGTAGGAACTTCCTTGCAACATTCCGCCTTTTTAGGTTTCTGGTATCCGAGACCACGTCGAAAATTATATCCGTAATGTATCCTATTCCAATTGCATTCGGACAGCGTGAATAACCCAATAATTAATAAATAATACATCCTAACAACTGTACGATACGCAGACTTGTGATAATAATATAATTAAATGGTTTTATCTTCAATGGCGAACTTTAATGAACTTTGACTGTCTTATACGAGTATTAAATAATTATATGTTGATTTACAATGTCATTTATTTATATCTTTCCTTAAATATGTATTCTATGCAGTTGTGGTGTTCCGAACTGCGTCTAATTGTTTGTTTTATCTTTGGTTGCCTAGATCTGAGAAAGATCTTCTTTTCTATGCATCATCTCCCCCTTGTTTTCTTTAGAGTACAGAGTATAGAAAGTAACCTACTACATATATACCATTCACTGATGTTCTGTGTGAAAATTTGACTATGAAAAATTCCGTCTAAAACAGTAGTACAACAAAAGACGAAGAAAAAATATCCAAGCAACCAAATATAATATAAACATTACAAAGATGAAAAAACCAGTGTTAGAATCTAATAGAATCTAATATAAGTTGATAGTGTTTTTTGATAGAAACATTATCAACTTATATTAGACTCAAAATACAGGAAAACAACATTAACATTTATATTAAAAAGTAATGTAACATTTTATCGTGCTATTTTCCTTGAAATAAGTATATTCGCAATCCTATAATTAAACTAAAATAAAAACTCAATAAATACCCCTTGTGACAAACGCGGAATCACGCATAAATTGGTGTAAAATAACCTCAACAAGCCGACCCTTTTATTTAAATGTAAATTATGGGACACAGGCCGTGTTCATTGTTTATACAATGATTTTGCCAAATTACGTATTGTAATTTAAATCGTTTATTGCGGTTACCCTTTTCTATTATTTTAAATGATCTTAAATATTCATGTCAAGTTTCAGTGTGTTAAATGTTATTAATACTTGGTGAGAATTTATTAAACTGTGTAACGTAAAAATACATCTTTTTTATTAATCAATGCTCTGAAATATATTTTTAAATAAAAATAATTGAAAAAAATCCTAAATTCCTGCATTGCCATCATATATTTGAAACATCTCAAATTGCTACTACAAGTTTAATGAATTTTAAATGTTGCCTAATTTTACCATTGTAATTTGTAATAGTTAAATAAACATTATAACTAAATAGCCTCTTCAATGGCTTAACATTTATAAATTACATTAAATAGACAACTATATATTCTGCTTACAAAATAGAAGCTTAGAAATTTCCTCCGAACTAAACCATAATATATTCCGCTTTCCATAACTCAATCAAACCTAGCTAGTTCCAGGTTGACCTCTCCTTACCCTACATACCACTAAGCTGCCATAAAGAAGAGGTCTCCAAATATACTGGAACAATGCCAGGATACAACGCTAGTATGGAGCCAAGGCAGAATTGCACGTGTAACTACGTAATAAAATCACCAGTTTTTAACAAAATATGGGGGAGTCTATCAACATGTTTAAAAAAACTTTTAGCAAAAAAAAATTAATGACATAGTTTCAAATACAAATGTATGAAATAATGGCTTATTACTTTCTTAAATGTCCATGTCCGAATTGATAACCTCATTTTTATGGAAAGCCGGTTAAAAATTAACATTGGTGAATCTTTTTAGTGTATTGTATTCTATTTGTTATCTGAGATAATTAATTACAAAATAAGGATGTGCAAAATAGATTCATTCTATTTCAAGTTATAGAATATAAATATATTAACGTAACGTTTAGATTTTTTTGCAAAATATTGTCTAGAGTCAAATAATTATCGAAAATCAAGGCAGCTCTTAGGGATATAGGTCAATTTGAACTTTATTTCTACACTTAAGTTATATAAATTTATAAGGAAAGAACCTTTTGTTATATGGGTTAAACTCACAACTCGTGTACAAGTCGAGCTTCTTGCTTTGTGCAGTCCAAATTGAAATGAGTTTACAATGGCGATGTTGTGAAATAAAATTACCCAAGGTTTTGTATTGCTTCTGCTTACAACCCTTTGTAAGAATGGTAACGAAATAAGCGAAAGAAAAAATAAGAAAGAGTAACAGATTACTTAAATACTTAGAGAGTTACTCCTCTAGTCCTTACTTTAAAGATACGAAACTAGCTCAATCGTAATCTCTAGAGGGCGGAGGGAACTTTCTAGAAGTGAGGTTTATTCTTGCGGTATCGTCGTCTACGCTAAAATAAACTATAATGGGTTGAACTGTATATAAAATCTATAAAATTCAGATGAATAGATACTCAATTTAAGTAAAACAAAATTATATTAGATAAGAAATAATGTCTTCTCTTTAAAGTGGTCAAAAGCAATCACCCATAGGGAGAATAACTACATACATATTACTAGAATAACGTGATAAATTTACTTACCCGCAATTCTTGTAATACAATTATTGGTCATGAATGATTACTCTTATTACTAGAACTCCGAGTAATTAAAAAAATGTTTTACATATAATAATCTGACAGCCCCGCTGACCAATAGTTAGCTCGCTAGCATACCTTCCAAAAGGTCATGTGTTCAATCGAGATACAATCCAAGTTGATTACAACGGACAAAGGGAACACGAAAATTCGATTTTTATTATAATCATTATATCCCCTTCTTATCTTATAGGGCTCGCTATGTTGATAGCTTGGTTGCTTTAAACATACTTATATTAATAAATGCTCCTAATCTCTTACAAATGTCTATCAAACAGGTTGTGTTTAATGTAATAATTTCAGTGGAACAGAAAGTTTTTTGTCTTTCTACGAATAAAAGTAATATGCAATTCTATCAATAAATAAGGCTTTAAGGTGCCATAGCTAACACGACTATGCGTCAAAAATACATCAAGTCATAGACATACTCAATTTTCATAATTAATATTGAACTCTCATAAAAAACCATTTCATGTCATTTTACTTTTTAATAAAAATTCGGAGCTCAAACATTGCAAAAATCGATCTTAGATTTATCGTTAATAACTTACATTTTTTTTTCTTTATTACTTAATTAATAAACAAATGAATAGTAGACACCTGGCCATTCTTCCATAGATGACACGTAAAAAGCTTTGTACTAATCTCAGTCACACTCTTGACCCATTTTCCCGCACAAGGCCTTTCAAATACTGCAATGCTGACGTGCCTTTAAAACTATATACGAGTTAACGCGGTGTGTGTGATGAATTAACAAAGTAAAAGCTTAAATGATACTTATTAACGTGCAACTAGTGATTGAGGAATATGAAAATGTATGCATTGTATTTAATACTTTGCTTTATTAATGATTTGAGTATGAATATTATGCGCCATGCGTGAAGGCTTTTTACTGAAAATACTTAGGTTATCCGATATCGAATCGATCCGAATAATTATAGCTATAAAGTCAAGTATTTCACTTTTTAAAAGTAAAGTATTATATTTAAAAAATGTGAAAAATATTAAAAAATAATTTGAATTTATTTTTTGCATGCCTACGATAAAACCGGTAATTTGACGTCTTTAGTTTATTGTTTAGTTAATCGATAAATTTTGTTATAAATTTTATTCATATTTGTTTCATATAATATATTATATACTTTCTAATTTTATAAAAAATGCCTTCGGATGTTGTAAGTAGGTATCAAATTATTTCTATCTCAATTATAAAAAATCTATCATTATTACCAAAATATTTTTTAAATTTTTTTTACCCGAACTTAAAGTCAATTTACAAAATATTATGAAAGTCGTCCATAAAACATAAAGCTTAGCTCTGTACAATCGTATAAATTATGCTCAAGTGCCAGAAGGCGATTTAAATGGGGTAATACGGCCGGAATAGTTGATATGCCATATAATGTACTTTTGCGGTATCAATTATTATACACGGAATAGAGATAAAATTTAATGCTTTTCGCCTTTAGAATCTCGTTTTACTGCCTTGTTGGAGGAATAACACTTATACTAACATGATGAAAAGGAAAGATTTGATTTTTTGTCTATTTGTTAGAATTGAATAGGCTCTGAAAATAGTGGATCCATTGAAATTTTAATTAAAAATTATTTTACTATTAGAATCATTAATTATTCCTGATGATCTTCATCCATTAAGCTACGGGATCGAAGCCACGCATAACAGTTAGTTTTTATTAAAGTTTTTGATAATAAACTAATCATAATAATGTAAATAGTAGTACTAGCTGATCCTCGTGGTCGCTTTTAACATAAACTAAACACCAGCTTGGTAAGTTATATCTACCGAAGAGAACGGGCAAGAAATTCGAGCAGGTACTCTTTTTAACAGCTACAGCCTTCTTCGTGAACCTACCTAACATCAGAAAATTCTTTAAATCCATCCAATAGTTTCAACAATAAACGTATATAAATAAAAAGAAAAATATAAAGATTTTCATTAAATATGTAAAGTAGAATATTTGTACTCTGTACGTCAAAATAATATTATTTATGCCTTATGCTCTCAAGACTAAATTGGCGAACCGAACGTTTGAAATTTAATATGTAGATAGCTGATCCAGACGTTAAGTTTTCAAGGAAAACTGTGGACCGGAGCAAGACGGTTTACTTTGCAGGGGATTCGGGGATAAGAGAGGAATTACAAACTAACTAGAGGCGCTAGTTAACGCCTGCTTTTAATCTATCTGTAGTAAGTAGACTTATAATAAACTTGCTGTGCCGCGGTTTTGCTCTCGCAGTATCATGTTACATAGCCTATAGTCTTCATCAAATAATGGTCTAACACAAGATTTTTTCAAATCAGAGTATTGGACCAATAGTTCCTGGAGATTAAAACTAGGGTTCCGTAGTAAAAGGTAAAAACGGGACTGTCTTAAATACTAAGTCTCCGCTGTTTATGTGTCTGTCTGTATATCTGTCTTAGAAGTTTAAAATTATTTATCTCCGTTGCCGCTATAACACCAAATACGAAACATTTAAAATTAAGGGTGGGGTTCTGGTAGAGAAATCTTCCTGCGCGAGTCCAACTCAAATTTTATTCCGTTTTTTATTAGTATGGATTCACTATTAATTAATATGCTTGTAAAACAGTACCATCCTTAATTCATACCACTATTATATTAAGTATCTCTACCTTAACACGCAATTGTATGACGCGCTTTAAAGAAGTCTACACAGCTCAATACAGTGTGACTTGCAGCCATTATATAGTGGAGATACGAAAATTATGGACCAAACCCGTATTGTCAATAGCGAGCCAAGTCAAGACTATTAAAATGAACTCATACATTCTCCTTTTTGCCGACGAACTGCTGCGTTTTGGTCGATTATCTTATAAAAGACCTTTGACTCACATTTTGTTCTACATTTTACGTAGTAATCGATAGTTGTACTGTACAGTTTAACCTTAGAAGTGTGAAGTGAAAGTTTTAATTAGATAAGTTTGGACTACGTAGGTACTAGTTAGGTATTTACTATAATTATATCGTTGAAATTTCGCTGGTGTTGCTTTTAGTGTTTTGTCCTCGTGAAATATTATTGAAAATTTCAAGAAGGGGCCTACAATAGACAACTAGTTTTATAGATGGGCGTTTTTAGAGACCATAATCTCAACTATTGAATTAAAGACTTTATTACACAGTACACTATTTCCACTATTTATTAGAAAACTTTGTTTAATTACAACCGGTTTCGAAAATTCATCAGCAGGTGAATGATGAAATATGAATTTTCTAATAAATAGTGGAAATAGTGTAAGTCTTTATTTCGCTACTTAAAATGCATTTCCACCAAGAAGTCACAATACAATCTATCAATTATATAATCTCAACTATTTAAAATACACGCTAAAAGTTCATCATAGATCAGTACAGCTCAGATAATATATATTAACATTCTCAAAGCTTTGAATATCAGTAATTACAAAAGGAACGGTTAGACCCATCGTAGATAACTGTATGTTTCCATTCTAACTGCAGCTAGGCTGTACGCAGTCTAGCCTAGAACGATGTTGGTATTTGCATGTGCGCAATGACGTCACAAATGCTAACCATCCAGACGTTCTGCTATTCGACGCCTTATGGCTTTATTCGACGCAGTTCTAGATGCTGGAACCGATAACTTATTTTATTAGGCACTTGCTATTGATCTACGGTCGTAAATAGTTCTGTATCGTCTGCAATTTACTGTTTAGTGGCAAATTGTATTTCACGACATTTTAGTGCATGGCTAGTTCTAAAATCTTAGACCGTCTCGAGTTACACCGTGTAGAAAAAAAATATTTACTTGTAATTGAGAAAATAAGAAATAAGAATATTTTCTCAATCACATAGATAGCATGGTTAATTTCCAAACAAACTCGCTACTTAATTTTAATGAATCCCCTGAAACTTAAAAAATTTGTGCCTTTTAAAGTAATCATTTAAAATTTATAGGATGGTTGATGGGTTTAATGAAAAATCTCGCTAATATTTCTTTCAATTCTCTATGTATTCGTCATAATATTATAATCATCCATTAACACTTTTCTTATTGTCTTTATAAAGTGTCTTCGCCTTAAAAGAGACAATAAGAAAAGTGTTAATGGACACATTCTTAATTTTATTTACAGTAGTAAGTTTACGTTAAATTAAAATTACTTATTAGTCTTATAGACTAGATTGTAATTGAAAGGGATACATCTTTGGCATCCTAAAGAAAAAAAATAAAAATATTATAATATTTCATCATTTCATTATTTCAAAATAATTTACAATTGACAACTTTATCATTCATTCGCACAACCTTGGATTAAGTACGTTTTTATCATTTACTCTCCCCCGTGCCCCAAACTTACCATAAATAACCCTCCCCTTATCGCGACACTGAGTTCCCCTTCCAAGGGGAGTGTGCGGCAAATGTCAGCCTGACCCTGAAGGGAACGGACGAGGTTTTAAACTGCATTATTTAATAGATCCAAGATTTTCACAACTTTCTCATAAAATAGGTTTTGACTGCGAGATAGAAAGTGTCGTTTTCTTACTCAATCAATAAAGTTAATGGGTATAAAATTTCATCGATATCCTTTAAATTGATTCTGAGTAATCAAATAAGCAATTTCTCATTTATATGTATGTATGTCTGCCCCAAAACGCCCCGGCCAAAATAATCACGTACATATTATGTCAGTCCGAGGCGAGAACTACCATCTACATCATACATTATCATACCATCTCGCACTCGCTCTTCCTCGTGCTCTAAAAACCTCTGTTGTAATATTGAAAATAATATAAAAAATTTCATTAGGTTTACATCTTAATAAATGTGTACCATAACGCCATCTAGCAGCAAGGTGAGCAAAGCTTGTAAAATAGAAGCTTTTAACTTGTTTCCATAATACTTAGCCCAGCAATTTTTCAAATGAGGGCAAAATTGTCGGAATGCGAAATAGACTGCTATAAACTTATAAAAAAAAACTTTATTCTGACATCCTGAAACTAGCCTCAAAATGAGTATAGAAAGTCAAAGATCAAAAAATCAAATTAACTATAAGACCTTGGATTTTTTTTTAAAGTAGCTTTCAGGGCTAATCCTAAACTTAGATTTAGCCCTCCTTTTAAAAAGTTATCGGGTTCGATTCCTGCCTTGGTAATTTTTCGTCAAAATCGACCTCAAGACTCCTTTCAGCATTTTTTGATATTTCCTATAGTTTAGGATTTGATCCTGAAAGCCTTTTTAAAATTTCACCCATATGTTGCTATTTAAAAGGCTGAGAAAAAGATCACGAATAATAAATTGCCAAGCAATAAAAAAGCAAACCTTTATCTCATTAATGAGTTAAGTGAACAATGTCCACTTAAAACAGTGTTGGACTACTGACCAAAAATTTTGCTAGAATTCAACCAAACCCTTTGATCACTTGCTAATTTTGTTTTATGTTTTTATTAATTTTATGTATTTTCTTTCTTTCTTTCTGAAAAATTTTATAATTTTCTAGTATTCAGCACTAATCTCGTACATCATTGAATCGTCTCTAACTACAATGCCGCAAAATGACTGTTCCCCAGTGGTACCATTTTATATTACGAATAGGCGTACGTAGGAGGTCATATGAAAAAGCAGCTCAAATATACGTCAATTCCATTTTCATTTTCATCCATTCCAATTAAAACAATTTTCATAATTTAATCAAAATTTATTAATAGCCAACAACATTAATTGTATCCATAAAAAATATAACAATTGTTAAACTTACGCCTAATTTGAGCTAATATACAAAAATCTCTTACTTCCGAAAATCTGTTATACAGTCGTAAAACAAAAATAAATTTAAAAAATATAATTTACGTTAATTTTCTTACAGTTTGATAAAAAAATCACTAATTGTTACAAGTATTAATTACACAACTATTTAGTTAATTTATTTTAATATGTTCAGTATAATCCACATACTTTATTTGCGGGTATAGCTTCATCTGAAACAAAAAACAAATTATTATTTAATTTGAATTAAATTTAATTAAATTTCAAAAACATCACAAATTCGTAGACAGATACAAGATCAAATAACTATGCAGTGCAAAATTATAATATTCTAGTTCACTCACGTCTAATTTCCCATAATAAATTAATATTTCCTACAGTTTTTTATTTGCTTACAAAAACATATTTTATCGAATGTCGAATATTCCGAAACAACTAAACATATAGAAAAAAATGAACTACCTTAAAATGAACGAATTAAGAAATATTGTATATTTATTTTCTTACCATATCGGATACAATGATCGATAAACCAAACACGATCACCATATAGATTAAAAATGGTATGTGTGGCGTCACGTGACGTCACAAATCCTAAATCGCGATGTCGAAATGTTTTCGCCGCTAAGCATATATACCACTTCCAAACATCAATCCTCGGGGCCTAACGGCCGGCCAGTCCTGTGTTTCGGACTGGTCGAGGATCCTCCCTTTTCGTTGGAGGAAAAATACCATCCTCCACATAAGGAACAATCGAAATCAAATTTAATAACCCTAAAATTCTTACCAATTTTTCTAGGATAAGGCAAATTCAAATTGTCCATAATCTTAACAAACTCCTCTAAAGACTTGGTCAGCCTGGGGTTGTATTTCTTCTCTTCAGCCACCGTCGTCGCAGTTTGCCCTTTGTAGTCGTGGGCGGGGTAGAGTGTAAAGTGATCGGGTAATGTGAAGATTCGTTCATGTACCTGTAATCGAAACAAAAAAATACATGTTAGAATTCTTCAATTTATAACCATGATTTAGAAATGATTTAATTATAGAGATTTTTAGTTCGGTTAACCAATGTTTTTGGCACAATCAACCATGGTTTGTTCCTTTGAGTAAAGCATATAAAATACACAATAGTGTAATGCAATATGACTCTTGATCTATATTTAAACCTTTCTAATATCAATTTAAGGAATAGTAGAATGAAACAAATTTATATTGTGATCAAAATATCCAAAGCATTCGAATAGTATAAAGCTCCCCGGACGGAAGATCAGCGTGAAGCAGTATGCTCTGAGCTCTGTGCCTCATACGATAGGGATTGGATAGGGCCCTGGAGGACTGTATTCCCATCCCATTCCTCTCCCTTCTTATTGAACTCCTCTTCCAATTTCCCATTATTAATTTACTATCCCTTCCCCTTCTTTCAAGCCGGCGCGGCATCTGCGACACATTGCTGTGGTCGATATTCATGGGCTGCGGTCAGTCACTTAACATCAGATGAACCGCATGCTCTGTTTGACCGCTGTTATATTGAAAAACGCTTTTTTATTTATTTTTTCTTGTTTATAAAATATCAATGTCCAAATTTTTCGAGTACTAAAGTATGTGTAAAGGAACTCACCGATTTATATAATGTTTTTGAACTGCCTTCCTGGAAGTCAGTTCTCCCACACCCTCTTATTAGAAGCGCATCACCGGTAAATGCTAAACACTGGAAAGAAGTTATACTTGATGAGTATCATTAGAATATAAAAAAAAATTCTTACAATTTACAAGTACTTCGATGATTAATATAACCCTACAAATTTTACAGTCACAAAAAAGCATGAATATTCATTCACAAAAAAGCATGAATATTCATTCAGTCTTAAATAATAGTTTTTGTTGTATTACTTTTCACCACGACCATCGCGTTCGTTCGGACCCAGGACGTCTTCATTTATTTCCAAATTAAGCATTTCATTACATTACAATAGTATGTGATGTTGCTTGACCAGTGTGTCTAGATTGGAGGATTTTCCTCCGTATTGGGTATAAATAAAAATTTTGGAGAAATAAAACTTTTTTTTTCGCTGACATAACGGGCGGAGGACGGCATTTTTTAGTTAAAGAAATGCATACCCGTCCTTGTTTTGGGGAAAAATATTAGGAATGATATATTTTATACGTTTTCGGGAAAATTTAAACCCAATCTGGAGAAACATATAATAAGTAATACTAAATAATAAATAATAATAAACAACACTAATAATAGTTAGATTTGTGATAAATCTAACTATAAAAATTTCAATGAAATTTTAATACAATTCATTTAATGTATGTGTATGTGTGTGTGCATGTGTATGTATGATTGAATAGGTCATCCATACACATACATGACCCACTCGGTCAAACATGTGAGTGTTAGTTGTTGCGCTTACAGCGCTAAGGCAGTCAAAATAACTAAGTAAAAATACCTGTTCATGACAAATATACGTCAAACAGCCATTAGTATGTCCCGGAGTGGACGCAGCCAACAACTTATGACTGCCAAACTTAACCGTTTCACCATCAACCAGGTGAATATCAGCCTGGGCTCCAGATGACTTTCCTATGACACTCTTTGCTCCAGGTAGGAGGGATTTTAAACGTCCAGTGCCTGTTATATGATCTGCATGCATGTGGGTGTTCACTGGAATAAAATTAAGACAATTTTTATAAAAGGTAATTTTTGAGGGTACCCTTAGTAAAATTTTCTTTTCATTATTTCAACATTGAATAATTATATTATGTTCCTGTATGTGATTTTCCAGATATACAGTAAATGTGTTGCTTGACATTCATTAAACTAGTATTTTTGTATCATTATTTATTTATTTATAACACTTTATTTGCACAACTTATACATTTAAAATACATAACATTTTTAAGAGCATAGCACTATCAGTACATGTTATTTGTTACCAACAGAAATGCAATAAAGTATTCATTCTATAATCAATCAAGTAATCATCTGGGAATACCAAACTACATATAAAAAGCAAAAAGCAATAAAATTTTATTCAATAACATGTTGTCATAAACAATTGAACAAAAGGCAATATCAAGAGTATTTACTGAATATTTACTATCTTTAACAAAGTGCCAAGTAAAACTTTTAAATGCACCTTATTCAGAAATTTTCTGTATGATATAGCATTCAAAGATTATTTTGCGTAAACTACTATACCTTATAATTTTTTTTATCTGAGTTTTTTGTCCCAAATTTTGCTTATCTCTACTAATATTATAAAGAGGAAGGAATTGTTTGTTTGTTTGTATTGAATATGAACTCCGAAACTACTAAACTGATTTGGATGTAATTTTGTTCACAGTTTCTTAATCTCATCGTTTTTAAACCAATGATCCCTTGGGAACAGGGTAAATACACAGGTCAAACTGGGGAGCTGGTATTATTATAAAATACTCTATTTCAATGTGTGATGAAGCTATTTATAGTGGAGCAAACAATGGATTGTACTAGAGTGCAGACATAGATATAAAAACAAAACAAAATAACAAATTATTGTGCTGTAATGTCTAGCTTTAATAAATTGAATAAATAAGCCTACAGTTAACCACTTTACAAAAAGTGGATGTTTTAGTGAAAGATATTTTAATAAACCAAAAATGTGTAGATACCTGGCTTGTTATTTTAAATTTTGTACATAAAATACTTACTCGCATATATTAACTTGAAGCCCAACTGCTGGATGAGTGTAGCGTCCCTTTCTGCATGTTCAATCACTGGATCTATAAGTACTGCTTCCCGAGTCTTCATATCTCCCAGAAGATAGGTGTATGTGCTACTTTCAGTGTCAAATAACTGAAATTGCAAAATTAAAACATTTAAAACTTTTTGGAAATTTATGAAAAACCAATGAAAATGTATTTATTTCTCCCAAATACTTATCCAAAACTTAGAACTTTACTAAATTATTTTTATAATATTTGAAAGATATAAAGAAAACATTTACTTTAAAACACAACATAGAGAAAAAATATAAGAATTACCAAATCACACACTAAGCTAGAAATGAAAGTATCTCGACTCAACACCTATTACCTACTAATATTACAATTGCACAATTTTACATTATAAAGGCAGAATCAATTTTGTGAAATTTTACATAGCAATAGGGCCTTTGTAATGTTAACTAAGTGAAATGTTGCTTCATGTCACTAAATATTCATCAATAACTATATTAATTGATTAAAATGTATATTTTAATGCAACATATTAATACAACTAAGGTACAAAAATATATCTCTCACCTGTCTAAAGAAGAAACTGCTACTCCTATCCATTGCAGACATATGCCGTACCTGACTGCACCTGCCAGCCAGCGCCACAGCACTGCCCAGCTTCACACTCTTCACAGCCGCTGTTATAATCATCCTGAAACGATAATTGTATTTCACAACTATTACTTCATATAATCATCAAACGTAAATGCAAACACTGATAACATATTAGAAAACATTTAATAATCTGATTGATCATTTTTATTGAGAAAGATACTTGTATCTATTCACTTTTAGTTTTCTTCAATAGGAATATACAATCTTTGATTTATTATAAGTTGTTAAAATTATTATTTTTTTAATAAAAATTAATATTTATTAAACTTTCTTAAAAAAATTATGATATGTTTCTATCATACATTATTTACCCTTATCTTAGTATCAATATTTATACAGTACCATTGTTTCCATGTTAAAAAGATAACTTGATAATTTGTAAAGGAGGAAAAAATATGTATTTCTTAGGTGTAATAATATTTATTTATTAATTTTCAAAAAAATTATAAAATTATACTTAACATTTTATCAAAAAAAAGTAGCTAGATCAATGACTTCAATATAAATTTTAATGTGATTTCTTACTTCAAATCAAATTATCAATCACTATTAACAGAAGATATTTTCTTGTGGCAAATCCGTTCTTATTAACTGTTAACCACTGTTTAAATAGAGTAGCATAAAATTGTGATGACAATAAGTGTTTATAAATAATAAATGCAAATAAAATAAAACACAATGTGACACATCTGCAGGCAAACAATAACTATGGGTTATTAAATTTTATATATATTTGACCTTGCAGATAAAATTATGTTAGTCTGTATAATTAATAACATTGATGAAAACTTGAAAATGAAATGAAATTAATATGCAGAAATGGTATAGAAAAATATAATTGTAAATACTTTTATAAAAGGAAGGTATTTATAGAAAAATTGATTTTTTATTACATTGAATATCAGATATTATGCATAGACTATCAGAATATTTAAAGAGTCACAATATAATTTTTCTAAATCTTGCTACTAAAGATTATAACATAACATGATAAATATTATGCTCAAAATAGACACTTACCTCGTGTTTTATTATATTATTCACTATTTAAAAAGGCAAAGCTTGGTTATCAATATCAAGGCTTTTATCAGTTAATCACAATAAAAACAATGAACCGATATCTTGCTGATTAACTGAGCTAAGCCGGTACTCTGCTCTCTTCGCTATAAATGAACTTGAACAGTTTATTTTACAAATTCAAAATATCGGCTTTTCATTATGCATAATCATAGATTAACAATTGGCTACAACTTTACTACATTTTATTTTAGAAGAAAAGTCACAAATAACAAATTTATTTGTTTTTAATTTGCTTTGACATTAATCATAATATAACGGATGACATTGACAGTACTGATATTTCATGTTACTTTTTTTGCAAATCAAGTAGCCTCAACTTTTTGCCAGTGTCAGAATTTTACATTATCATTAAGAAAACTTTCATAGGAGTAAAAATACAAAAAAGTTGTTTTTTTTAAAACTTAAAGTTAATAAATTTCGCCTCGTTTACAAATAATAAACATTGCTAGCTATAAGAAATAGATGAGTAAATAAAGACTATATACTATATGGTGAAATCCCTAAGTTAAGATATAAGATTTAAAATAATATTTATTTCCAAAAATACGGTAGAAAAAGATTAAATTTATTTGGTACTGGCCTGTATCATGCAAAATCGATAAAATAGTCAGTGTGGTGAATTAAAAGTCAATGTGACGTTAATTATTAGTTTTTGTTCAACTTATGTTACAATGGTAAAATAGTTTAAAAATATAAAAAAATCCTAAAAATCTTACGTATCTAAAATTTATACAGGGTGATGTATGGTAATAGTCATGTAAGTGCGCACTATACTAATAAAAATCACTATAAGATTCTTATATGATTTACTGCTGTTAATCTATTTATTGTTTGTAATTGATAAATCTCTGCTATACTTAAGCTAAATGTAAGTTAAATCTGTAATCTTTTTAAAATAATCACGTAATATCATGATCAAAGTACATTACTGATATCTCAACTCTATACTTTATGGACACTCTACCACCGATCGAGTCTTGCTTGACTAGTATTGTCTTTGCTCTCGGCTTTACATTCACACTCAGTCAATAATATACTTTCGCACATGAGTAGCTTTAGATGTGTGCGTGAAAACTAGTATTGACTATTGATGTAAACATTCTCTTGTCATTTGGTTACAGAGCGTTTAGAAGAGTGTATGAAAATCTTTGCAGGCGCTTCTGATCATGATAACAGCTGATACCTAATATTTTCTTTGTGGAAGTGATTGTGTCCAATTTAAATTTTAGTGGTACATTTTTTGAAGTTATTTCTCACATTCGAACACTCTTTGTTATGAGTGGAAGGCGTTCACGTAATTGCAAAATACAAAAGAGTCAACATCAACAATAAACTTAGAAGCCTTAACGTAAGTATATGTCCATGATATTATTAAACCTATATCATATTTAATAGGTACATAAATTATGCTACAAGAATTAAAAAAAATGTATTAATAGTAAGTATAGCTTTTATTCAGGATTTTTACAATAGCTTTATATTATTAAGTATATGATTTATATTAAATAATAACTTAAATTTTAAATAGATTATTATTTCGGAATTGTTAAACATACCTTTTTAAGTACTAGATTTTTTTATTTAAAAATAATAATTTTTATACTCTTGACCACTAGATTCTCAAAATATTAATTTACAAGAATTATAATTAAATAATCTTACTCAAATTTTAATAATCCCATACTTTTTTGTTGAATCTTTTGTACACTACGATTTCGCTATCGATTACGACCATGACCCAGTTTCTACACTTCCTAAAATTATAATTTTTAGGTAAATTATGTTTTATTCCAAACAATATAATAACGCGATTTTTATGGTATCTATGGGTAGTTTTTATAATAAAAAACAAATATACTTACAACTAGTCTTTGTCTAGGCTCTATGTCATAGACTCATGGACAAACAAGAATTTCCCGGTTTTACTAGTACCTACATCATTCCTATTTTGAAAAATTTAAAAAACAAACATCATACCTAGTACCTATATATTTTATTGTTTTGGAAAAGTGCTTATTGCGAAAGTGTTAAATTTTCTTAACTCTGATAAATATTCAGCCAAATATACAAAATAATGATAATGAATTCGTTAATACTTACATTAGTAATCAAAACAAGAAGGTAAAAGACCAAACATATTAGAAATTTTGGGATTAGATATTCCAACCTTATAAAATTTCTAATACATTCTTGTCAATGTTTTATATATTTTTATAAAGATGCATTCTTGTCTAGGTCGAAATTCGATAACAAAGAAACATGCGTATGAAATATTTACTTTGTCCCTTAATATTTTATCTTCGCAATTTTCCCGAAGGTCACAATCATCTTACTTTGAGTTATCAGTGTGTTAAAAAGTAATAAATTTTTTCATTGGAATAAAAAAATACAATTTCGTATCGTAATACGACATTCCTGAGAAAGTGCCTAACATGCAATTATATATATGCTTATAATTTTATAATTTCGTAATTACAATAAACTAGCACCAACTGTATCGCTAAAGATTAACCATAACGAAATAGGCAACAAAGAAATATATCAGGTACGTAATTGTTTTTGTTTCTGTTATTTATTTCAATTAAGTCGTAACCACATAAATGATTAGTAAGCAACAGGCACGTGCGTCAAATAACCAGTATTTATCGGAAGACTAAGTTTGACCGCCAAGGTCTTTGTATATCTAGGCATTAACGGCTGTACGATTGATACTAGGATGCGTCAGAGATTAACAAAGAAATTAACGTAAATAAATCTTTTCAAATAACATAATGGCGTATGATATTAACTCGGCGCTTAGTAAAAGAACAAAATTACCAATTAACGTGACCAGACTTAATGAGAATATTACACTGGTCATTAAATATATCTAATCGTAAAAATTTAACTTCTTAATTAACGTACACCTAAAATACGTATTCAACAATTAAGAAACCTGTGTTTTAACTATAATGTATTTTGATAAATGTAAATATATTCCACCATAAATTAATGTTCCTAATACAAAGGAAACATGCACGAACTATAACCACCCACGGTTAAGAATTCTCGAAAGCTTAAACGTACTTATTTCACGTTATCAAGTGCTGCAGACGTGTTTATTAGCCATAAAGGGCGGAATGAGAATAACTAAAATCCTTAAGACACGCGACGCAAAAACCACTTTTTGTTAGTTCTTAGCATCACCGTAGCTAATCTATGTTGTAAGATAACACAATTTGTAAATAATATATTATTGTAACTGCGCAGTAGCGATACCCCATAGTCGTTATACGCGATCACAGCTACGTAATACAAAGTAATGACTATTACCAATCGTGATTTTTTTAATGGTTAGTGGCGAAGGACAGGATAATTTTGTCACGCCCGTGCTTCGCAAGAAACACGTGTTATTGTTTTGTTTTGTTTTGCAATGTAGTAATCTGTCTGCTATGTTTATTTAACCTGTAACTTTGAATTTATATTTTTTTACTAGTGATGCGGCACTTCGCATTCATGGAAACATATACAAAACAAATTTAAAGAAAAATTCTACATAAGAATCTTGTGTGTACTTGTGAATACAACCAAAAAAGCACCCTCGACTCAGTAATTTTTTGTTAAGTTTTCATACTTGACTTCATTTCCTTTATCCCCAAATCCAGCAGCAAGCAGAGAGTCCATAGTGTTCCTCCAATTAGACCAATCGCGGGCTTGGAATTTACTTCAATCCACACGAGACCGATGTTCATAGACTCAGCGAGTACAGCACGGCGCCAAGTCCTTCTACGCTTTGTTTTCCCATGGGAATCCGATTCTAAAGCCTGTTTAGGTACATGATTAGCTTCCCTTCTAAGAGTGTGGCAGATCCAATCCCACTTACGCCGTTTTGTTTGGTTTTCTATAAACACTCCTGAGCAACGCAGTTTTCATACTAAACAATATATTATATTCATATTCCAACGATAGAGAGGCAATAATCTTTGGTAGGTATTTTGCTATGTAAAGAGGATTTGTGAATAAGTACCTTTTAAATCGCTCTGACAATTTCCAACCTTCATCTCTATATTCTGAACACAATATATAAAAACAAATAGCGTTCTTTTCTTTTGAATGTTTAATCTCTTGATAGTAAATGTATGAATAATATATCACGCTGCCACAATACATTTAATAGTTTAGAATAGTCTGGCGCCCCCACCGTCGAGACGGGGTGTTCGGCGCCCTTATTACTCTTCGTCTTTTCGTGTAATACCAGCTGTTGCTCGCGGCGTCGCTCCTATGTCGTTGTTTATACCTATACATTTGCCACATGTATTAATAAATTCAATATTTTATCACGATTGACAAACCACTATTGTTTGGCTCCCTATGTATTATTGAATAGCATATTGTGTAATTTTCTGATGAAGATGTTACCTTATTAAAAGTATATCAGCGTCTGTTTGTTATAAATTTATTAATTTATCCTTCAAACCATCTTCATGCACTTTCATATATGTACAAGTTATAAACAGGAAAAGGTTTACACGGTAAAAATTTTAAATGCTTGGTATTTACTGTTTATTATTTATAACCAGAAATTGTATAATAGAAGTTACAAAATACTCGCGGAAATATATTTATTAGTGAAAACTAAACTGCCTTGATCGACGAGTAATATATTATTACAAATGTACAATCTTAAATTTTGTTTTCATGTCTAACTCGTTTTTTTCTCTTTCTATTCCAAACGAGCAGACCAAACCAATAATATTCCTTGTGTAAAATGATTACTTCGTTTCTGAACAATAACAACAAATTAAATAAGATTTGATGAAGTGATTATGACAGTCTATTATATACAATCCCTTTGAAAGTAGTAGGTAAATATGACCATAACAAATACTATCCTACTTTCCACCCTCTTATCTCGTCCGAGTTGACGTTTCTTGGTATACCTCACTAATTGGAGTGCGATTTGAGGACGCCGGCCAGACTAGTCCAAGTTTAATATGTATTTTAAAATATTATACAAAAATGAATTCACACTACGTCGCTATTTATATTATTCACTAAATTTATGATCACCTTTTAACATAAATTAAACAAATTTTCATTCACTTTCTTGCTTATAGTATAAGTACAATTTTGAGGTAATATTTAATTGGAGCCTAACATGTAAACACCATATTTTCTTATGTGCTTATTAAGAACTTGAATCTGTTAGAGAATTGATGCTTGAAAAAAAAGTCCACCATCATTTTTATACACAGAACTTTTAAAGTCCGCTCTTTAGATTTTAAAATGAAAACCTAGTCTAAATTAAATCTGTTTCGACATAAATACATTATGAGCAGAATATGTTTAGCCCAAGGTCCTGCAGTGGCGAAAGATTAAGATCACTAATGAATTATAACTGCACATTGTTCCTAACAAACGGGCACAGTATAGTTTATGTAGATACACGCGTGCTATCTCGCAATAAGGTTTCTACTGGGAATTAGTATTAATTAATTCGATGAAAATACGGTGTTATTGACTGGCTTATGAAATTTCTAATAAGCAAGAGAATTGGAAAATCCTCAAAGCTTTTTTGAAACTAGACAATTTTAGTTGCTATTCCTTTAAGAAATAAAATTGCCACGTCCTATCTTATAAGTGTTGAAATATATAGGATAACAAAATGATATTATCGTGTACATATTCGATACTAAAAATTCTTCGAATGACCGGATGAATCTTAATAAAACATGAAGGATTTTTTGTAATTAAAAATGAATTCATGTTCGCAACAATGTATTAGTGTGAAATTTTGCTATTTAGAGCGCCAAGTATTACACAATTATTTCCCGCTGAAATCTAATGAGTCCAACTATTTGTTTATTTTTTACTGTGTAACACGCGCCCTGGAATTTCGGATATTTATAAATTGTGTATTATCTGTATTTAAAATTAATTCACCGACTTTAATGGCCCATTAAATATAATAACCTTGTTATTCAAAATTACAAAAGTTTTAATAAAGACATATAAAGGTCACCTTCACCAAGTAACATGGACTGAATTTAAGTTCATAATTGTTAATTAGTAGTAAGTACTCAGAACGATCAAAATGGGTTGGCCTTGGGCGGTCACGAATCACGATTCAGATTTATTGAGCAACCCCTTCTAATAACTCCCGAGCGATACAGTAAGATTTCAATTCAACTGTATTTCAATCTTTAATGTATAGACATTTTCATTTTTGTCTACTATTGCCCTATGGTAAAACAAAAATTAGCTTTATACTTATGTGTACTAAAATTTAGCATTACTTTGCTCGCGTTAAATCTAATGAGTAATAAAAAGTATTGTAATAACTAATAACCATTATGTACAAAATTTTAGTAGTTGTGGCTTTATTGATACATCCATACTTTCACATTTTTAGTATTAGTGGGTAGTATATACGAGATATTTGTATACGCAACCAAAATATTACCTACTTCAGAAAAATATATTCAAGTCACTTAATATTTTGTGTTTAAAATAAAAGGAGAGCATTTTTACCTTACAAATTAGTAAATAAATAATTACGATATTATTTATTTTAGTTTATATTCTTATAAAACCGATAGAACAGTATCTCTCTGTCCATTGATATGCAATATTAAGAAATGTATAAATAGAATTTAATATATCCGAAAAATGTTGGGAGACTGCTTGATCTGATGGAAGTTTATGTTAAAAACTTATATGAATATTCAAATGGCCAGCAGCATAGACATTAATTTACATTTTAAAAGATCAGAGAAACATTGATTTTAATGCATTAAAAGGATAGAAGGTCAATACTCAAAGGCGCACTCGAGTTTTGTTTAATTTAATTGCTTGTATAACATACACAGAACTCAAGGTTCCGCTCTGAATATTATGATAATTTTATTTGGCTCGTCTTGACTATGTTTCATAAATATTTTGTAACGCGTCTTGCAGAATAATCAATAAACAATGTGGCGAGATTCAAGAAAATTTTATTTCTAAAATCGTGTGATTATTTAATTTCCACAGACAGCCTCGTTATTGAGAAATGTAGATTATCACCGCAATAAACATTAGAGTCCATTACAAAACCAGAAAATTACAATGTAGTAAAATGTCCAGTTCGTTTGTAATTGCAAAACACGGTAATAATAAAATTAGCTATATCATAAATTGTTAGATGGATATCGTTTTGACACGCATCCGCATGAATGCATTCATTAGTGGCTTGGAACCGAGTACATAAAGTAAACGCTAATATTAAATATCGATTATTATTGTTCCGATAACGCGATCGTTTCTGGACAATGATTCTAAGCGAAACACTACTTAACACTTTCACTTATCGATACTCTTATAAAAAATACTCACTAATAAATATTAAGCACGTAAAAACGTTAGAAATGTGACCCGAAAATACCATACTTATCGAGGTGTACACCAGCTATAAACCTAGTTATTTTATTGATCTTTGACACAGGCTGGCATTTCCTGAATGTCAACGTAGCGCTACTTGCATTTAGATCTAGTTCAATTTCATGAAAATGTGGCATTTATGTCCATAAAGCAGAATAAAACACAACGAGCGACTAGTTCGTATTTGCATTAAAACACAGACTAAGCTGTATGTAAACATACATATTATATAGAATATCTCCCTTACTATTGTGCTAAAGAAACATTCGTTTCTATTGTCAGCAGGTTCAAAATGCCGTCGCTCTTAGAAGCCCTCGAGAGGAAGTACGGTGCTAAGGGTGAGGTGAACCCTTCAATAGATGATATGCCCGTAGCTATTTTTGTGCCTAAACGTTCACCGAGACTGAGTGTTCCTACTCTCCTGGTCCTCAATGATTGTGATATAGACTGTGCTGGCGACGCTACAGTCTTGGCGGATAAGTGTGCGGATGTAGTGGAGCTCGATCTCGCCAACAATAAGCTCACCGATTGGAAAGAGGTATGTTTTTTGACGGAACATATTTACCTTGAGTCTTGAATGCCATTCATACAAGTTCAATGCTCTTAATTGTCTCGATCGGTAATACAATGGCAATTTTAAAATTTTTCAGTTGATACTTTATACGTTGCTTTTTGTTTTTGTGTTTTAATTGAAGCTTCTTCATTGTTGTTGTATAACGAATAAATATTGAACTAAAGAACGATTTTTAGGTATTTGCGATACTCGAGCAGACACCTCGAGTGAGATTCTTGAATTTAAGCTTCAATCGGCTATCGGCCCAGCTTCAAGCCGCTCAAGCCCTTCACTCACGTTGGGACAGTTTAAGCAACCTCGTCCTGAATTCTACTTATGTTGGATGGCCCAGTGTCCTTGGTCTACTTAAAGCTCTACCAGCTCTAGAAGAGCTGCATTTGAGTCTCAATGAGTATTCGTACGTGAATCTTAGTGGGAAGGATGTGAATGAGAAGGACCGATGTGAAGAGTGTTCTCGACTAAGATGCGACCAGACTGAGCCCGTTCATGAACAGCTGAAGAAGCTTCATTTCTCAGGCAACCCTATCAATAGCTGGAGTGAGATATCGAAACTCGGCTACGCTTTTCCCAATTTGGAAACTCTTTTAGTGAACGATTGTCATCTAACTACGCTTGAGCCTGACCCGTGTGAGAAATGTGACGATAGCAATGGAAATAAGAAAAGCCACGATGCCTTTTCGTAAGTATTCTATAATTTGGTATTCAATGTCACTCGTTGATGTCGGCACGCAATGAATAGTCATTGACCCACTGAACTTGTAAATCAGAACATTGTATTTGAAGTGCGACTTATCAGTTGTGTTTATCTTTACAGCCGCCTTCGGTTCCTGAATCTGAATAACACTGGTTTAGCAACATGGGACGAAGTGGACAGACTGGCCAAGTTTCCGGCTTTAAGAAGTTTAAGAGTGCAGGTCAGTTTTATCTTGAATGTTGCTTATGATGTATTGCTGTATTCAGGCTCTGGAAGAACAGGTTTTACTATGTATATCAAATTTATAAGAGTCATATTTGAGTCAGAATTCGATATTTCCTTTCACAAATGTACGTAATCCGAGTACTTATTTCTTATCTGAATGATTATTTATAATTATTCAAGTACTCACTAACCACTACAAAGTAGCAAACTGTGATCTTCTATAAATAATAGTACAGCACCTAGCAATATAGATCCCACGATCGGTGTATCATTACCAGCTGCATATTTGATTACACCAATCAGCGTTACATCACGATAACCCCGCTGATTTGAAGCGACCTGTCTCTCAAAGTGAGTGATTAAGCGCAGCGCCATTTATTTTACTCGTATTACCCACGGGAGCCCGGGATCACATGCGGGTGAAGGTCTTCCCATTTTAGTGCTGGCCTAGTTAGTGCCAGCATTTGCGTAATCTCGGCGGAGTAACCCCGAACATTGAAATTTCGACATTATACGATCGGAAAAGCATAGTTTATTGCATTTTGTTTCTTTAAGTTCCCTTGGACATAACCTTAACCTGATTTTCTAGATTTAATTTAAACCTAAAATTAAATGTCGTTTTATCTATTAGCCCTGTAGCTTTTGTTGAAATTATTGTTTTAAGAAAACAAAACAAAACCGAAACAGGTTAACGAGTTTCGATTTGGACCTGACCTAAACTTGTTAACCTTGAATATGCGGAAACTTTTTATTGGCTTGTACCGTACTTTACAAAGTTCCGTTAAGAACACAAACACAAGAAAACGTTATAGGTTAACAATAATGCAAATGCGTATTTAACAGACTATCTAAGCCCTTAGACTTTAAGTATTATCTTATCCTGTCTCGTATACATATTACTTGTAGGCTATTGTGTTAATATGATTTCTATGTTGTATGATTAAAGTCCATTTTTCAATAGTGTCGTTGTGACCGTCACACAGTGTGAAAATGTGAAAGTATAGGCTAGCGTTTGTTTTAATCTGTCCGCTCTGAATACGCAGTTGTGATGTCACATTGATGTAACGTTAGGAAATGAGGATAGCCCATGCATTAGCGATGAGGCTTATCAAATTAGTGAGCGTGCGATGATTCAATTCGATTTAATGGATGCGTGATATTATTGTAATTACTGCGTGGGTTTCTTGGGCCATTTCGCCAAGATGTGCATTTGGTGTCGATATTATGACGCCGGTTGGTTAAATCTAATATTTTAAAATGATGTTTTAATCGTTATTAATTTTCTTAGACATTCTCAAAAAACGAATTAAATTATTTTGCATGTGGGCCGAAATGCACCTAATTTAAGACATTATCTTCATCCAATCTATTTAGAATACGGTTGGATTTCATAGCAGTAAATTTGCATGTTACCTAAGCTATTGTTAGTATATTTCTTACATCGAGTAATATAATCGTAGATAATATAAATATGAATATCGTTGATGACTCACGAAGTCTTGTATCGCTGTAACTTGTTTCTCGATGTTGTACAATGTAATGCACTTAATTATTATTTTCTGCTTTTGTTCATACTGTTATATTTTCCTTTTCGATCTTTATGACCGAACGAAGCCATAAATTAGTTTCAAAATGTAATATTTCGTCATTAATTAAAATATTGTTTGGTTTGCTTTGAGCTAATAAGCGTCTAGTATGAATTCTCTCATGCATGTATTACAATCATTATTTTTGCGTGAGTTTATTAAGTAGTTACAACTGCGCAATACAAAATTAAGTGTCCTTAAAATAATCATCTAACTTATCTATTACACGAGTCGTAATAACGTAACCTTTAATAATTCCAAACTAAAATATGACAAAGCGAAGATCCGTCCTTCTGCGAACCTTGGAACACATCCATTCTCTCGGCTCGTAGTAACTGTAGTTAAAATTTATATGCAGTGTGTGAATAAGACGGAACGTTTGAATTAAATTTAAACAGGACAGCTTTATATGTGATGTTAACAGATTAACAGATGTTATGCACGTGATTGAGCTTTTAGCTAAGATAGTATCAAAGAGTTTTTTGACGGTTTTAAAACATGATCTTTTCAGTATTGTCTGTATAACAAACCGATGTTTTAAAGTTGTTATGCAAGGCTTTAGACGGTCTGCCTAATTGCCTGTGACTAGCAGGGTATCAGTGTTGGAACTGTCGAGTTATTGTTCTAATGAATTATCGCGGTTTAAATCCCGTCATTCTTAAATATACTCACTGCTGCTCGCGGCTTTCCTCGCATTTATTTCGGATCTATTGATTAATAAAAAGTATCTTGTCACCTAATCCTACTAATGCCCTATCAAATAACTAAACATTTAAATATGTATATAAACATCCAAGAAAATTCAACTAGAAAAGTATATTTAACTCAATATTAATTAATCGTCTGATGGCGGATGGTTAGAGAGCTTCGCATTTGCCTTAGTATAAAATGATTCTATAATATTATTTTTATTGTCATTGCATAAGGCGTGGTATGCCTCTGCCTATATTACGTTTAGGTGTGCCATAACAGTTGCCAGTTCAATATCGTAAGTGCATTTTATCTTGAAACACTAAAGGGAATTGAGATAAAATAACATAAAAAATAAGCTAGAGTATTAAATTATCATTTTTAATTGGCTCAAAACTACATTTTTTTGTACTACTAAAAATATCGTAGAAGTATCATAATCATAATTCGCCTTTGTGAGAAAGTGTACATTAACTCATAAAAATCTCAAATGATAAAAGAATATGAACTTTGAAAAACTTAGAAAATAAATTACAACTTAAATATATGACACATAAAATTGCTGTTCTAAAAGTTTTGTAAGAGCTAGGTAAAGGTTCATATATTACGAAACTCCAGCTAAATATGGCTCCTTTCTTAGACATTGTCTGTGTATTTACGCTTTCATACTCTTGAGATTACTTTTTAGCTTCACCTGCAAAAAGCAAGGTAATACATATTTGTGGACTATTTAGAAGCTATTTATTCTGACGTTTTCTCAAGTTTTATATAAATACTCTCCAATTCGTAAGAGTTTGCATTTTTAATTAACGGTGCAACTATTATTAGCTGTCATTGATGCCTGAAATTTGTTTTCATAATTTTTTCGTCCTCTGCCTGTACCTCCCTTCTATTAACTATCCAGACAGCTTGTTATAAGTTCAAGAATTGTGTTCAATAAACTGCTCGCAGCCGACGACGTGTAGCACTATTATGTATTTGGACTTCTATTGCACACTCCTTTTTACTTTTTTTTAGTGTTGTTCATTCGAATATGCGCCTTTCCATAGTTATAGGCTCTTAATAGGAAATACCATCGAACGGTCACGTTCCTCTTTCAACTCAAAGTAAATGTGTTTGACATTTGGTTTTTAATAATACCAGAAATAATTATATTAATTTATCCCTCTACGTATGGGCAGTAATTATTTAACGAAGGAATGAATAATTTAATCTTTTGTTTTATACTCAAACCAAATTGTCTTTTATACCAGAAATACCATGAGCATTATTGTTGTAACCTCCTTCGCAATTTAGATATCAAAATAAAGTACAAACTTCAATGGTTTCATTTAGCCGTAAAACGGTTACCGCTAAGTGCTCGCCTTGATTGCCAATCTGTGTTCTGGATTATGTTTGCTCAACTTATTTTAAGATCTACCTGAAAATGTATTGCTTTAGTGCAGTTTGCATAAATATATATATATGTCGTAGTTTGTAAATGAGGTATTAAAGATATTGAGCTTTGCTATGAACTTATTAATTCAGAAAAGTCTTAATGCGGATCTTGGTTTCTAGTTTGTTGCGCTGTCACAACTTTGAAGAATGTTTAGAAAAACCCTTTATAATATTCATATGTATGACCACGTCCTTTTTAAGCCTATTGCAAATATTTTATTTATCTTTTAAATATTCCGCTTTATTTTGAATTAACGCAGGTGTAGATTAGCATAGTTAATAATAAATTGATTATATTTTTTACCAGTAATTACCCGTAAATAAACTCCCTCTTTGGTAATTCGCCAAAATGGCGCAAGCCCATTGATGGTACGACGCCTGTTGAAGCTCAACCCTTTACATAATTTGTTGGCCAACAACGCAGGTGTTCTCTATACAAACCGGAAAATATTTTTCCCTGACGAAACTTTTTCAATATTATTATTCGCAGTGCCCGTTTTCAAGAGGCCCACGAGTTTAGAAAGGCCTCGAAATGGAGCTTTACAAATACGCTGAAAAACTCTGAAGGCTGTTTTAAATTTACTGCTATCAAAGAAACAACGGTTGGTCGTTGAAATTCAAGGCATTATGGTCATGTTGGTTGTATATTGTTTAATGAGTATGATTATGCTAACAATGCCAGCTTCAACATATCCCAAACATTCTGAGCGAAATGACATTCCTTGATGATTGCACACAAAATTAAAGAGTTCACGCTTAAATGACTTAGAACTCATGAATGAATAAATGTAACTTATATTGAAACTAGCTTTCCGCCCGCGGCTTCGCACGCGTGGCCTACTAATTTCTGTAGTTTTTAGAGGCGCACAACTAAAGTTTAAAAAAAATACGGTCGCAGGATCGCTGATATATTTGCATGTCTATAGTTTTTTTATGATTTTCTATGGAAATAGGTTTGAAAAAACCTCACAGTGCGCGCGCCTCTATAAAATACAGAAAATTGTATCCCATGCGAGCGAAGCCGCAGGCTGAGAGTTAGTTATTTTTTTAAGGTTTTTGAGAATTTATTGAGTGTTTCAACGCCTTAATCTATACGTTAAGAGTATAAAAAAGCATGTCCGCAATTCAACCAAAATCTCACATGCCCACGTGGTATGACATTTCTACAACTTCAGAAGTGCATATCTCAAAAAATATTTATTTTAGCAAAAAACGCTTGTAGAGACCTGTATTTTATTTTTAAAGACCTATCCAATGACACTCCATTTAATGATGTATGCGCGAATTTATTTTTATACCCTCCGTTTACATGTATGAAAAGCTACCCCTAAAAAT
>LQNK01001558.1:0-70274 GCA_001586405.1 Phoebis sennae | reverse complement strand
ATTATTTCGGATATTTTCTAATACCTCAATACAAAAGTATGAATGACATACTTTCCAATTGTGTATTATTATATAGCATAATACAAATAAGGAAAACATTGCAACTGCGGCAATGTTTTAGTATGAGCATTATATTAAATAAGTAGGTAAAAATGTTTAAACAATCAAAACATATCTATAATACCGGTGTGACAAAAAATTGAAAATTATTACTAGTTTTTAGGGTACAATTACGTTTTTGTAGTTCAAAAAGCTTTTTGTACGAAATTACACCGAGGCCAGCTTTTAGATCAAACTTTTTACAATATATATTTGCAAATATCTTGGAATGTGTTACAGAAAAATTGTTACAGCATAACAAACTATCCAATGATAAAATTAAAAAAAATTGTTTCGAAGTTTATTCGCTGCAAACGGAACCAAACTCGTTGAAATATGTATGTATTTGAACGAGTTTGGTTAAACGATGTGGGTTATTTAGGTACTGGGAGTTGGTGGGCGTGCACGGCAAACTGGACCCGCTGGTGTCCGTGGACCTGCGGCCGGAGAAGCGCGTGCAGATCACCTTCACGTGCGGCGACACCAGCGAAGTGAGGACCGTGGACGTTTATAGGTAAGGAAATACCCCCAATGGATTTGAATGAAAACACTTTACACAAAAAATAAAATATACTGTCCTGTTCTAGTCCTCTCCCAACTCCCTTTACTTAATCCTCTCCTCTTATCCCCTTTTTTCAAGCTGGCAAGGCATCTGCGACAGTTTACTGTTGTAGATGTTCATGGGGTGCGGTCAGTCACTTTCCATCAGGTGAACCGCATGCTCCGCTTGCCTGCTGTTACAAAAACACATTAAGGGACCACTGAAAATCAGCGCCGCGATGGTCATGGCAAATGCTAAGTGGTGAACCCTTTTCGAGAAATGCACGTAAACTTGTTTTACCTCATTAAGTTACCATTTTGATTTACACCTATTTTAATTGTATTTGGTTCTTTTATATTTGTTCTGTTGTTTCTGGAATAAAGGCTTTTTCTTTTTTCTTCTTTCAATAAAGATTAGATACAAAATGGACATGACGGCCTTATGTCTATTGAGCAATCAAAGAGACAAATAGCGGTCGTTTTCATTTTATGGACGTGCGGTTAACATGGAACATTTTTTCCCAACCCTTTTTCTCTAACCTAAGGAGATTACCCTGGGTTCTTTGTATCAAAAATATTATATTAACAGTCACTATAGTAACTACCCTGAAAATGGTCATCGTAGTTTCAATCAAAACTCATATATTCCAGGACGGTATCGGATCTGAAGACTCGCCTGGAGCGTTTGGCCGGCTTCCCCGCGTCCAAGATGAGGCTCTTCTACGTTGACCAGGAACTGAGGGATACACAGGTTTGTACCGACACTTATTATCAAATAGACATTACTAGTGATGGCCCAGACTTTGTATATAGGAAGAAGTATAAAAAGAATAGTTAATTCTTAAAAAAAATACCTGGTTAATTTCCTGATTATAAAATATCACTGGAAGGCGGAAAATTTTCTTAATGGAAAATATTTTTTTATGTTTACCCGAGTACAGTTTAAGTCACTTTGAGGTCAAGAACATTTTAACAAACTTTATAAAGTGTAATGACCATGGGGTAATTTTGTGTAAAATTACAGCGAACGATGATGTAGCATATATCATACATTTTTTTAAATATATGACGACCCGGGCAGAAGCCTGGGTTCCAAATATTTTAGTGAACCTTTTAGTTATGGATTCATATAAGTAAACTGTCGAACAAATTTTAATCGAAATTTAACGTTTCAGATACGCAATTGTCACAGTTACGCTAGTGAATAGATAAATTAGCGTTATAGTGACGCAGAAACTGGACTTTAGTCAGCTCATTTTAAATATTTCCCATATTAACGACACCTTTTATGTTATTTTTTCAGGGTCCCGAAGAAATGAAATACCCCACAAAGCAGTTGTACTCTTACAACATTCGCTCCGGCGACGAAATCATAATCGATTCTAAGCTGAAGCACTCGATATCGGCCAATTCGACTGCGTGAGGATTTCACTTAACATCTCTTGCCAATGCTTGACCGTTAGTGGAAAAAACATAATTGTCTGTGGACTTATATAAAATTAAAAAAAGAATGTTCTAGAATAATCTTACAATATTTTTAAGTATTGAATTAAGCGACCCGTTTATTCGCCATATTTGAAAATAGAATGTTGCCATTACTTTTTTTTCTATTTTTAGAACGACTACTTAAAACATTTTATTTTCTTTTTTGTGAATTATTTTCCGCTAACGGTCTGGCAACATTAATAAATTGTGACATAACGGTAACATTTTTTATCTATTGTTAAAATGTTTGGGTAGTTCGTAATTATTAACATGCCCAAAGGAACATCGTTTCAGACTGTTTAAAAATGTTAAAATATGCAGTATCACTGACCATTTACGTGAATCACTCATATTTAATTATGAATGTATTTTAATTGTAAGGTAAATTTGAACCGATCTTTAATTAAAAAATCATTGGCCGATATTATGTGCCAATTTTAAGTTCTTTGTCTTTTTGTCAAAGGAATACATTTAACAAAAGTTCTTAAATAATCGCACCACGTTTGTATTAAAATAACATAATTTCCAATTTGTTTACTTCTTATTCGTGCCAAAATTGTTTTTATTTAACAAGTAACTCTTTCAAAATTATACTTCATATTAAAATATTATTGAAGAAAAAATCATTAACATTGAGTGATAGAAACTTACATTAAATTCTAGTCTGATTTTTTAATATTGTTCCAATTTGTAGGTCCAATAAATAAAAAGTTTATTTCTACTTCACAAAACAATACTTTACAAATTAACGTTTTATTTGAACCCTACTTAGAAGTCTATAGATAAAAACATTTTAGAATTCCCTAAATAATGTAATCGTTGTACCTAATAACAACTTTAAGTTATTAAATAATAAATACGGTAGTAACATATTATATAAATGGCTTTTGTCATTTCAAATTACGCGTCGTCACAAATCGTTTAGTTTTAAGATTTTTTTTGTATGTCTATCCAAGCTTAGCTTGTTTATATTTAGTTTATTGCACAATTTTTCATCTATGCATCCGTATAGAAACCGATTTTATGCTCCCATATATTTTTGTTTGCAATAAAAAATCTGTGATAATATTATAGTAATTTCTAAATCAGATGAAATGTAAAATTATGAATACATGAAGTACATACGGATTAGTGTCAAAAAGTGATTATTGTCCAGACACACAGCGATTATGCTTGTAAACATGGCGAGAATACATAATTCAATGTTGATTAAGGTAATGTAATACTTACCTAAGTTTAAATATATGGTTTTATATTTATAAGAATATACATAAATTGTATAGTTTCCATACTTAGATGAATGATTTCAAAAGAAATTCATCCTCCTTTAATGAACTAACTTACCGATGATTATAGTATTCGGGTTTTATTACAAAATTTTAGGACACTTAGTATTCTCGCCATAATGCATGTTTTGTAAAAAGCTTAACAGTGATACTAACTGCCATTTTAAAATTAAATATACAAGCGTATCATATTGTACGAAATAACATACCTTTTCGGATGCTTCGGGGTTTACAAATTTTTAATGCGTTATAACTTGCCTTAATTTTTTTATTACCTGATTTCGATAGCTTTAGCCTGTACCTGCCACATGAAATTAGTTTAAATAGATATGGCAGTATTATGTGACACAGTCTTATGTTTATTTTGAATAATATTTTTGTTTGTAGTCGTAATAGACAAATAAATGGAATGAATGAACAATTATTGTTTTATTTAATTTTACATACAAATAAATAATAAAAAATATTGTAATCTTAGGAAATAAAAATCAATCTTCTAACCATAATTTTTTACCATATACCGACACCATCGAATTTTGAACTCGATCTAATACATGCGTGAAAACTGCATCCCAAATCTCATTTTTCATTTCCCGAGTTCTTCTTTTAAAAAAATTGACTAATATGTTGAGTTTGTCTATATTTTTGTTTAAAACCATTTCAGACATGTATTCTGTAATCATATTAATATCACATAGCTGTGGTGTTTGACCACTGTCGAACCAAGCTCTTAGCAATTCTCTTACTTGTTGCCAAGATAGACCAAGTAAACCAGGCTTTTCTTCCTTTTTCACTTGTTCTTGTTTAACATTTACTTTGGTCTCATTTTTACCTAATGCCCGAGTTTCGCTCTTATCTAAAACTCGAATTGATTTTTGGCCCTGCAAAAAATTATTCAAAAGATTTCTAGAAATTGACCGATCTGTTTTTAATGCTTTGGGTGGTCTCCCTCGTCTTTTAATTGGAGATCCTTTAGAACCTAGTATTGGAGATTTATTTTTTGGCGATAGGCATATTTTTTTTGGAGTAATAACCTCTTTTTTTACAACAAATTCATTTTGTCGGCTCTTAACAATACTATCATTACTATGTTCTTTTTTGACATTCTTTTCTACATTACTCATTAAGAATTTACTCATAGCCCCTTTGGCTTTAAGGTTCTTATTATTCAAAGATTCTAATTTTGTGACTTGAATCCCTACTCCCCGCATTTCCTTTGGATCTATATTCAACTTTTTGCACAGTGACACTACTTCTTTATTAATAACTTCGTAATCATTAGTTGCTATGGTTAATGATGCTGATTTATTAATTACGTCACAAAACCCATGTCCTAAAAATTTCGCAGTTTCTACAGGAGCTTCTTCAGCCCTCACCATAAGCTTCAAGGTTATACATTTACCTAAAACTTTGAACTGTTGCATTCTTGTCTGAACTTCTATAGAAAGTTGTTTAAGAAATTCATAACATTGATCATTGTTTTCAAAACGAATGCCATAGTTTACTTCTGCAGAAACAGATTTACGTATTGTATGAAATGATAAAGGATTTCGGTCTCGGCCACGACATTGATCAAATAATTGCGATCCTGTTTTATTACCTAAATGACTTTGTAAACTAGCCAGAGTCATTGTCTGTAGTGAACCACAAGTTTGATGGCCAAGAGATTCCAATTTTTGTGATATTTGCCTTCCTACACCAGGCAAATCTTTTAACTTAATGTCAAACATAAAATCTTCAATTAGATTTGCAGTAAGAAAGAATTGGCCATTTGGCTTTGCTTGCTTGGTAGCTAACCTCGCTTGCAGGCGATTTCCTCCAAAGCCTGTGGAGCATGGACATCCAGTTTTCTCTTTGATTTCATCCCTTAGTACTGTTGCAAAGTCTTCAACACTTACATCTAATTCTTTTAAGAGCTTGGTACATTCAACATACATTTCATCACATGAGACAGCTTCAATGTCCAAAGTATATTGTGCAATAGTGTTATACAATGTATAAGCCACCTCTTTATATCCTTCAAAATCGTAAGGAATGGTTTGCAAATTCGGACATAATCTTAGAGCTGCACCCATAAACATACCATTTCGGATGCCTTTCTCTCTTGCTTCATAGGAACAAGAGGCTATTTCACTCATAGAACCAAATTTATCATCTTCATCACCTATATTATCAACTCTAGTTTCAAATTCTACTGCATCATTGGAATTACCAGTTGCTTTTGATATCTTATTTGCTTGTCGTTGTTTATAGAGACTAAATTCTACTTCTCTATCAACCCCTGACCTCTTAGTCTGGCTTTGGCCTCCTTTTGAATGAGTTACTGCAACGGGAACACCCCTAAGCTCAGGGCGCTTCCTCAACCCCACCGACACAAAAAAGCAATCCATATCAATATGCATGATTATCTTATTATATTCAAAATTCATTATGAACCTACTATTACTGTTAAGTGATTTAATCTTTGTCTTTATATTACTACATTCAGGAAATTTAAAAGTACGGCTATCCCTCAAATCATTTATATGTTGCTTAAAGCATGCTCCCAATTGAGAAATATGATGGAGTCTTGAATTATTATAAAATTCAGATATAAAACTAGGATCAATGGCAGTTTTTGGTGCACTTTTGAGGTTTTTCACATCTAATTTAGTATCTAATGCTTGGACTGATGTATCACCATTTCTATGTGAAGTTTGCGATACAGCTGATTCTTGTTTTATTAATTCATCTTTTATTTCATTACCAGAGGGCATTGTGTTTTTCTTACACAATATTTTATTGAAGTTGAGTTGTGGCTGGCTTCTTTTGTGACCATAAAGCAAGTAATCTTTAAAGTCTAATAGGCGATTAGCTGATATACTGTCTGTTATCCACTCTGGTTTTACTACATTAGCTAATGACATATTCTTGACTTTTGTATCAGGTAAATTTGATGCTATGACAAAATCCTGACTTCTCTGGTATGTATGATATATTCCACCATGCCTTGCCATCAACTCCTTAAGCTCATCCGCGGAAGGTGTTGTAAAACCATTTACAAAAATACTTACACCTGAAAATATATCTGATACTTTGTTCTCATTGCAAGCTTTTGAAGAAAATTGCTCTTCTAATTTAGAAATTTTAGCCTGCATATATCCACCCCATCCTTCAAATCCATTATCTGGAAATTTCTCATCCCGGCGCCGCATTTTTAATTATTATGAGTAAGTTTTTTACCTAATTCTTCGACATGATATTTCGTTTGTCTTGGGGTAAACGTACGACTATATTTTACTTCAATTTTTAAAGGAATATGCGAGAATATGATACATATTTTTATTAATATTAATGAACTTCTAAAATCTGATGTTATGAAAAGTTTTAACTTTTAATTCATAAAACCAAAACAAACGTCAAAAATACTTCGACACATACCCGTTTTCATTTAGTAATTAGAATAGTATAATTTTAAATTTACTTTGTCAAAGGAAAATTCTTATTAATTTAAAAAAATTTTAAAAAATATATTTAATAAGACACAACAAATACAGTGGCTAAAATTGATTGGCACTTGGCAGAATATTCAAAGAGAAACGCACACGGCACAGAGTACATTGACGCATTCAATTTATTTTTGTGAATATCAGCATATCTGTATATGCATATTGCATTGCTAATTACTATTTCGCCACACAAGCTTCAACATTCAACAATGCGAATGTAATGAGTTCTATGCAAGCCAAGAGGCTTCGTAATTAAAAAAAATACAAGAATTTCGTTCTTGATGTTTAATACGTGTCCCAAAATACTAGTAGTCAAGACATATTATTAAATTCAAAGTGACATTTAAGCAGCGTTGCCAATGTGTGGGGAATTCCCCGATTTGCGGGTAATTCGGTATCGATTGGGGAATGGTGTGGGGAATGGTTCTGTGTGGGATGATTTGGTTAAATCTTAGTATTTTCAATGGATATGAATGATTGATTTTCCCTAAAAATAAAAAAAAGTCATTTAAAGTTTCGTGTAATTTTATAGGTATTAGAGATTTCCAAAATCCGGTCACGGTCAAAAGCTCATCCGCACATTTTTGTGTCGTTTTTTAGGTATATATAAGAAATACTTGATTTTTGTTTGTGGGGAATCTTGCGGGGAATTTAATATTTTGGACCATATTTTTGCCCCAATTTGGGGAATTTAACTTTGATTTTCGGGTAATTTCGAGTAAAGGCATTGGCAACGCTGCATTTAAGATGACAAGTGTCCGACTGAAGGACTTGTATCCATGGTTATGAATAAATTAATAAAAAAAAAAAAAAGATGACAAGTGTCGAGTTTGAATAGGTAACTGTTACTGTTTTTCTGTTTTCAAAACAGAATTGAAAAGTAAACTTGAAATTGAATTTAATTAAAAATAAATAGTTATTTTTCAAGTACAATGTCCATCATCGAGTCAGATGTGCTCATAGCACCTTGGGTTGGCCCTATGTGTTATAAAAATAGTTTAACAATAGTCGTCGTTTCTTCAAATGCCGATATAATAGAAAACATTTCCGAAGCATTGATAGAAGTACATGACAAAGGTAACTTACGATGGAAATTGGCTGTTTTACGATGTTTTAACTTGGAGGATATCGTGAGACAATCTGACGTAACAGGAAAAGTCGACATAGACTTTATTGTAATTGCATTGGATACAAGTAGAATTTCGTGTATTGAATGGGCTAAGAACTTATTGGAACATGTACACCCTGATTTAAGAATTCGAAGAATCGTGTTAGTGAATGCAAGTGGACTTCCCGTCAACGCTATGGCTGTGAATGCTAGTGAAGTTATATGCTTTTGTAAGGAAAACAGATTAGATATGTTAAACGCAAATGCTTTAAGAAAAGATGAAACTAAATCCTTAGCTCAGAGATTGTTAAATTACATTGAAGTTTCACTCGGGATAAAAACAGGTCTGCCTAACATTAATGTGTAAGAGGAGTAATACATATATTTTGTTTTTATTTATTTAGATTAAGGTTTTGTGTAAAATAAATAACTTTTGACCTATACTTTATAATTCATTCCAGGACCCAGACTTATATTTTTATTACATTAAAATTTATATATGATAAATAATCAAACAATTTTGTACACATTTTAAATTATTTATTATACTTCAATTTTACTACAAAATAATAGGAAGTTTTCTACAGTTACCATTATATTAAATATTACATATCATATAGTGAAAACATTTTCACATGTGTGCGAAATTTAAGAAGAGTTTGCCATTAATAATCGCTTAAGTAAGATTACCAGTAAAGTACTTATAAACTAACTCAAATACTGCTCTTTATAAAAATGTATATAACTTATAAATAAACATTAAAATAATTTCTAGCATATGTAACTTATATGAAATAAAAACAACATTCAGAATGTAATGTTTTAGTATAAAAAATTAAACACTTAAAATTATCCATCACACAGGTAAATACAATCAATTATTCTAGAATATGTAACTATTTTAGTTGTCAAAATCTAATTAAAGTCACAAGAGTGACTCGTTAACATAAACGTATACAAAAATGTAAGGAGTGATATCACAACTAAAGTGCCCGGAATTTGGGCTAAATAAATAGTTCCCAAAAGAACAAAATCACAATCAGTAAAACCTACTCACAACAATACACCATTATGACGATAATTTGTAGACCTGATGAAAATCAATTGTTTGGAATGAAGCATCTTACAAATTATGCAAAAATAATTTACTGTATAGAGACGAGATAAAATTTAGATCCTAAGCCCCTGTCATTTTATACCTAAACATTAAATATATATGAAGCTTACAAATTTTGCATTAAAAGCAAACTATTTCCATTGCACAGTTGCCTTCTTTCTTCAAAGAAATTGCTACAATGTTAGCACACATTCCGTCAAAGACAACTACTAACATGATACCTTAATGCTAGTTTCCTGTACTGAATATACACTTATTAGTAGGCTGACATAATTTTATACTCTATAGTTTTACAAAAAAATCCAAATATTAAATGCAAATCAATTTGATTCTCCAAAACTGAAACTACATATAAAAAGTTTTTGTCATGTAACATACATAATATAGAAAAAATTTAATACTTTTTTATAGTTATTAATTACATCTATTCCACAGATTTAGAGTAAAATCACAAAAGTAAAAATAGAGTTTGTAATTTTTGACTGACTGAATTTAGCTAAGGGTTACAATCTCGCAACTTAATTAAATGAAAAACTTTTATCATATCAAAATACAAAATGTGAATTTTTGATCACAAATGTAATAAAAAAAATGTCATTACTTTACTTCCAATAATACAACCTCATTTTTTTAAAATACCTCATATTTTTTTTGTAGTGATGTTATCATAAAGAACATCTTAACGATAAAAAAAACTAGTAATTGACCATAAATAAAATTTAATTTAATTTGTGACAACAAAGTTACTACATGAAATAATATTGAAAAAACTACTTAATCTGCCTTATTTAAAATTACTTTTGTAAGATACAAATACTAAAATGCTGATATTCTACTGATATTTACATCTATGCATTCTCAATTTATATATTTTTGCACATTTAAGGACATGTATTATTGAAAATTATAGCCAAGTATCATTATTAAAATTTATTATTTAATTATAGTACTTGTGCAAATCAGAATATACATATTATGCAATAATTCGACTTTTGTTAGGTTACCAGAGATTCTTTTGATATGTTATAGTATTTCTATCTTATGTATTGTTCATTGTCAAATAGTTTTCATTTTGTAAATAAGTGCATATTGGAAACATAATGAAATTGCACATCGAGAATATACATTTATTATTTTAATAGTTTATTCTGACCGAATAAAACCTAAGTTAAATTTACAAATTACTTTTCATGATAAAGGTGTTATAAAAGTGGGGCGCTCTTTCGGTGATGTACTAGTGAAAATATATTGTACGGGAAATTGGCTAAGGGTTAATGAGATTCATGATATGTGGTGTAGCGCAAGCCAAAGGCTACGTATCTGCCTGTCGTCAGTCCGGTTGTAATCTCTACGACACCTCCCTTTCGCTGCGTAGCACCTTAATATCATCCACTGTACACTTATTTCATAGATTTCATTCTGGAAATTGAAAAGATTAATTAGAATACATTTTCGTACCTACTATTTGTTTCATATTGAAATACAAATAATAATATTGTTTTGTTTGAATAAGTTGAACTCGTATCAAAATGTGATGTATGTGCGGATTATAGTACGACAAAGAGCTGTTCAGCTGTGAAACCGAACATAGAAATAATGTTTAAAATTATTAAAGATGCAGAGAGAAACTTTACATAGAGCTACAAATGAGAATGTGGTGGTGTAACTCTACATAGAGAGCGCGTACGTTACTACTTTTAGACTCTACGTAGAGCTAAAGAAGAGTTACTCACTAGTCAGAGTCCAAGTTGACCACATCCTCCACGGGCTTCGGTCGCGCTTGCAACGGCGGCCGGCCTCTCGGTCGACCGGAACGTTCGCCGAGCATCATTTCCCGCGCACGTTGGTTCTGCAGCGATATCGCTACGGGGTCGCGGCTACCGAGACCGCCCGCGTAGTACTTGGCCGCCATTGGCTAAAATTACACGGCACATTAAATAATGAAATTAAATTAATTAGCGCTTAATTGCAACAACAAAATGGTAATAAAAAATAAATACACAATGCTAAGTGAAATTTTTTTTTTCAAGGAGGTCGAGTTTTTGGTAAGAACAAAGCTTACAAGCCTTACTTTCAAGTGAAAAATATGATATTAAAATTGTAATAGAGTAATAAGAATAATAATAATAATTTATTATTGGTTCATAAATACTTATTTATGAACTATAAAGACTTACATATATGTGTTACTGTCATAACTACACTACTACTTTAAGAGCATTATTATACAAAACAATGATTTAAAAAATAACATTTATTTTTTGATCCACAGATTATATCATAATACTACTAACTACTAATATTATAATACTAATTTTAAAAATTAACCTAATCAATTCAATTCCTTTTTTTAATGGCAGTGCTGTGTTGCCAAAAAAAATTAACCTATCTGTTACTATTTACACCCGTGACACTTTTTGATCTTTTGAGGTTTGTCAAATAAAGTTTAAAAGACAATAAGTGACTCACGTTCTGCTGCTGCTGCAACAGCTGCTGCATCCTCATCTGCTGCTGGCGCTGCCAGGGCGGCTCGTACTGCAGCCCGCTGGTGCCGCCCATCCCCATGCCGCCGCCACCCGCGCCGGCTGGACAGAAACATTGGAAATTTTGAAGCAAACATTTTACTCAATTATTCTAAGTAAATTTCTATAGGAGCTGCGAGTGTTTTTTCAATAATTGACATCAAAATGTAAATATAATTTAAGTAACAACAAAAAAAAAGATTCAAAATTATTCACTTGTACCAGTGACATTGTTAAGTCTGTTTCCCTTTGATTGATTCGACTTATTTTTTATTGATTTTTTTAATATATATAAATTACGAATTTAAAATTACACTGTGGCAGTGTTTGTCCGCGATGGACGTCTAAACTGCATAACCGATTTTAACCAAATTTTACATCCGTGTGCAGGTTGAAACAACTTGAAAGATACGATAGTAGTCCACGCGTGCGAAGCCGCGGGCGGAAACTTAAAACTACTACTATACTTTTGCACGCATATAAAATAAAACGATTTAAAAATCTTCCTAGTTTTTCTACAATGAATAAATAAAAGATGTAGTAGAAGTTATTACCTACCTGGATTCATGACTGAATTCATCAACCCCGGATTCATCATACCCGGCTGGTACTTGTACATCTCACTCATTTTCTGCATTAACTGTTAAACAAATACATTGTAAATAAACACATATCCTATAGTTACTTATTAAAGGACGACGCTTGCTCAATTTATACAGAGCTTTTCACAATATCAATAGACAAGTACATAGATTTTATATAATCATATTAGTGCCAAGATTCATGCAAGTAGGATGATATATATAGATATGTATATTTTATACAGAATGTGCGTTTCGAGAATTTTGCAACTGTAACTATACATCAAGAAACCATGCTTTATGAGTTAAGATACTGTTGGTTAACCATAGAAAGCATGTGCTTTGGAAATTTCGAAGTAATTTTTTCTATACATTTTTCTATTTTAATCTAATCTAGACTATATCAGATTTATTTGTTATACAATTGTTGCTTAAGCGTTGGAAATACATGCTCTGGTGCTATTTAAATAGATAACATGGTACATCTAAATGTTATAATGAAAACTTACACTATAATCATATCCAGCGAACATCTAAACAAATAAATTCGTTTTATTTTCAGTGTGTAGACAGAGGTATTTAATAGCCTATTATAAACTTGGTGAATAATAATGGCATGTTCAAAATGTTACAAATTACAGAGGTAAAAGCTATAGGTAGGTTTACATGTACCTATGTTATATTTCCATTAAAATTTCAGTCCCAGAAAAATAACATCAATTACAATATGTATTACAAATAGTGTGAATACTGTTTACACAGTTTTGAGTGAAAGAAAGTATAGTATACCAATTTTGATATAAAGGACATTTCGAGGTAAAGACTTAACTTAAACCCAAACATAACAATAAAGTTTTATACAAAATAAAGAAATAAAACTGAAAAAGGGAATAGGAGAAGAGGCCCTATTTACCCTGAATATATTACTTATTATACTGTAAACCAACTTCTTAATAGATATTTTAAGACAAAAGCCGAGTCATAACTATGGTAACACACCGTGTAAATGAATTAATTTTATTTCACTAGACAAATAAATTGTGTGTGGATCAGTAGTTGTCATGTTATACCCGCACAAACATACACACAATAAATCTAACCACATTTTTGGATTCTATATGGATGTAGTATCAATTCTGTATGTATGTATGATCTCATGATAGCTATTACAGCGGCTCACCTGTGGGTTGGTGTTATAGAGCAGCGGCATGAGGTCCCTGAGCTGGTTGTCGGTGATGTTGGGCGACTCCTTGCGTATCGCCGCCAGCGCGTACGCTAGCGACTGTTGCTGCGCGGCCAAGTAATTCGACACTGGAAGTTAGTTGAACATATCAGGGGCTGACCATTAATCACGGGATGATCCCCCACCAATGATCAATAATCATCCTTGGTAATACATAGTGGGGTATAAGTCTAATCCCTACCCCCCTTGTCCTATATCACGTGTATACAGTATAACTATTTTTAACATATTCCTAAAATGCAACTTTTGGATAGTGCACTCTCTATTCCTTTACCCTCAAACTCTGCCTTTTCTTGCTATACATTGTACACGTAGCGCCACCTCCGTTAAGTGTCTCGAAAAAAAATACACGTGCTAACTATATTAGTAAAGCACGTATAGTAAAGATGTTACGTAATATTTTTTCGTAAAAAATATATTTTGTATTAACCAGACTAGATCCCTAATCTAAAAGGAAATAAAAAAGAGATGACTCATACTCATTCCGTTGGGCATGGCGTAGGGCGAGGTGAAGGGCACGACGGGCGGGCGCGTCTTCTCGTTCTCGAAGTCCTCCCACGCCGCCTTGCGCTCCTCCTCCGTCAGCGTCTCCTCCTCCTTGTTCTCCAGCATCGAGTCATGCTCGTGGTATTTGTATATCTGAAAATTGCAGTGAAACCAACTTGAATGAATGAAATACCCTTTATTGTATACTTACATCTAAATTACGAACTTGAAATACATCTTGAAAAATCTTCGTGTTATAAACAGTGCCTAAACGCGGGTGAGGCGAGGCTATTTGAAATGGGTGAACAATTTTGAAATTTGCAATTGTATCACGGTGCCGTTTTTGAGACGTTGATTGTGCATCTAGGATTTTTATATATCTGTAGTTAAACAACTTGTCAGGTCAATTTTAATTGATTATTATTTATAAAAAAGGAAAATAATATATAGTGAGTCTCGTTTTAAATCCTTTAAAATAATTTTTATTCAATGAAACACAAAAAAATTCGGAGTGTAAGATGTATTGAGAAAAGAAAGGAAAGTTAGGGATGAGTTCCGATTGGGAAACTTGTTATGAGTGGTATAATGAGCATAATTGGATTCATAAGAATACATTAAATTTTTGAGTTATTTTCCAAAAAAAAAAAAACAAATGTAACCTATAATTACAAATTTAGAATATTCAGAACCTTTCTTATTAGAAATATTTATAAAATTTTACTTTTATTCTTATTGCCTATTCTGTTTTTCACAGATAAATATATTAAAAAAAAAAATAAAAGCACCATTGTAGACACGCCAAACATGTAGCAATATACCATTCCATACTTTCAAAAACATTCAATACAACATCCTTACCAATTGTTCATGTTCCTTCAACATCTCAGCAAACAATCTGTCCTTAGGCAGAGGCGGTATCGGTCTAGGCTGAGGCGGTGTCGGTTCAAACTTGTACAATTCCGCTAGATCGTTTTCAGCGTAATGTCTGTCTATTTGTTGTTCGTCGATCACACGTTTGGATATAGCTTGCTTTGTCACTTGCCGCTCGTAGATTTTTTCTTCCATTGTACCCTAATTGTGGAATAAACAATTTTTAATTCAGATGTTATGTTTATATCGAATTATGGGAGTTTCTATTCAGTAGGAGATAGCTTTTGCGAGCATTTAATATTATATAATAACACATAAAATGAATTAGTTATAATAACAAAAAAAAACACCAACATACATAACATACAAAGTAAAAACAAGTAAAAATAAAACAAAGTAAGTTTACATAGTATATATTTTATTTGGGTTTAAATTAAACCGACTTCCTAGAGATATAACAAAACAAGGGCTTAGGAAATGTATTGTTTCTAAGTTATTTAATAAAATGTACATTCATGTGATTCATTGTTCTATACACTCACCATAGCCAAAAACCGGTAAATATAGCACGGTTTCTTCTGTCCGAAGCGGTAAACACGGAAAATGCTCTGAACGTCGTGCGAAGGATTCCACGACACGTCGAAGATAACCACACGGTTCGCAGCTACCAAGTTTATACCGAGGCCACCCGCTCGAGTCGATATTAGGAATAACCTAAAATATTAAATTGTTATTAGTTCATTGTTTACTTCGAAATTCCGTCAACTTCATAGACATTTGGAATATAGCTGCTGGGTAAAAGAGGTCACTTCAGGTGAATCATGATATTCTAATATAAATATGTTAAGAAATCGTAAAATTGCCACTTTAAAACATTTTTTTTGCCATTTTATGCATTATTTTACAATTCACACAAATTGTAGATATGTATTAAAATTCATCTTTTTGGCGAATTTATATGTGTGGTGAAGCGTAAAATTACCACTAAATATGAATTGATTTTATGTCAAATAGGAGAATCAGAAAGTTTTGTCTCTTCTTCTTCTTCTTCTTATGTACAAATACTAAAGGTCTCACCTTGCCCTTGGATTGTCTTCTCTATTAAAATTTTTACACCATATGGATCTATTCTCACATGATGTTGAACCATCCAATCTAAAATAGTCTATGCCTGGTGACCAGGAACCTAAAAAAAAAAACAATAATTTTATTTCCTTTCCAGTAAAAGTGTTATAAAAAATGTATCGAGTTTGCGGAGTTAATCGATTACAGATACAACAAACAAATAATTAGAACATTGATTTGTTATAGTCATAAATTGTACATACCAACATGTCCTCCTAAATTCTCATCTACCCTCGCTTCTTGAGTGGCCTCATCCACCTTTCCCAGGAAATGTTCTATCAAATCCAATGAGTATAGGGATTGTGAAAACACCAACCTGAACGAAAAATTCACATTTTAATTTCAAACTTACATAGAGATATATATCCTACAATAGAAGTGTTCAAGTTCTCAGCTAAATAAACTCGCTTCGTAAATGTGAACCACCTTTTAACCAACTTTCAATAAAAGGGGAGGCTCTCAATTCGAAGGAATTTTTTATTTCCTTTATTAAAGTATATCTTCTACCTTAGCTCATATGAGATCCGAGAATCGTTAAGCAAACTCATTCGTATTTATGATTGAGTAACAGACATATAAACATCCAAACATCAGAATAGGATCAGGAAATATGTTTTCATTTTACGCGACTCAAAAAAAGAGGTTATCTATTTGCAACAATTTTTAAGGTATATTACCACATATCTCCCAGCCTTCTCGGACCGATTTGGAATATTATTTTTTCATTCAAAAGAGTAGTGTCCGTGGTTTAAGTCTGATCATATATTATGTGGTAGATATTCCAGTGAAAATGTCAATATTTAACTCACAGTTTATCACCAATAGCCTCGCACTGCCTCAGTATATCGAACAGCAGTATCAGCTTGTGCGAGTTGCGCATGTCGTCCAGTTCCTCTTCAGTGACGAGCGGCATCCACCACTCCGTGGGGTTCTCGTTCTTCGTTTCCACCACTTCTTGTATGTCATCGTCTTCAGCTTCAACTGTTGAACGATTTTTAATATTAAAAGTGATAACTTATATATACTGGGTGGTTTTATTGTGTGTCCAATTTTATTACAAACAATGATACATATAAAATGTAATAAATTTAAAATTATGTAGAGTAATATAGTAAAAGTAAGTCAATTATTGTCGCTGTTTTTATTACACTACTACTACGCTTTTCTTATTATCTAATTCAATGGTTGTAACATAGTGCGTGTGTATAAAGCACTATGTTAACACTTTTATTTTTAGGCACTAAAATATTTAAAAATAAATGATACTTTTTAATTTATTCATCGATTATGTTATCGATTTTGAACCACATGTAAAAATTTGGACATGCTATGAAAAAATATCCTGAATACTTATAATATTATTCTATTGTTATTGAAAATATTCACTGAGTAATTTTTGAAATATTGCACTTTATAAATGTTCTATTTTAAAAAAGCAACATATATAAAAATATTGATTATATTATAATGAATATCATTTACCAGGATTAGCTCGCGTCCCCCGTTTCGTAGCTCTTGGTTTGCTCTTTTTGGGCGATTTTTTCTTTTTATTCTTCTTGCGGCTGTCATCGCTCAAATATGACGACTCGTCTGAGGATTCTTCTGTTGACGATTCCTGAAAATAAAAATTGAAATTTACTTTATTAGGAAAAAAACATCAGGTCACTTAATGTATAAAATATGTCTCATAAATATTTTTCTGTAAGTAAATGTGATTTTATAATTTTATGTTGAATGTGAATAAATGTGTCTTCTTGTGTCTTTGAGGTAAAGTGTTAAATAAATATACTAAGATAAATTATTAATATTGTGTCATCAAAAATATCATACCTCTGAAGTGGATTCGTCATCAATAAAATCTTTTAATGATCCTTCAGAGTCCTCTTCCTCCTCTCGTTCTCTCTGTAAAGTTAGGAAAGCACATAAAAGAATAAATATTTAATTTTCCTATTACAAATTGTAAGACTGCATGGTTAAAATTACTGTCCATACCGATAGTAATTATTCCAAAGCAGTTAATATTAACAAACTATACCTTTTTTTGTTGCATAATCTCGTATCTTTCCGAGTTATACTTCAGAACAAGGGGATGCGTCCATATCCGCTGAAGCGATTGAAAGTCCGGGAACAAGAAACCTGACGATTTTCCAGCGAGAGGTCTAGAAACAAAATATTCATTAAATAAATATTTTAGTGCGTGTTTTAAGTATTATTGCCTACATAAATTGAAGCTATAGACTGCTAGAAAATATAATATTGATGATTTACCACTTGTTAAATAAGTGTTTTTAATTATTTTACCGAGGATAAGTGTTACTTTTTTGTGCTTTTATTTAGTATACACAAAAAATATATTTTCCTTTATTAAATATCACTGCAATAAAACGCGGGTGAAACCGCTGGGCGCGGCCACGAAATAATAAAGACATTTAAACAATCTCAACTACAATTATGTTTAATAAAATAATGATTAACATACATTGAATAATAAATTGTGTAGTGTTGCTTACCTTCTTGAATAATTATCTAAATAGTGTTGATACAATTTGACCTGCACATCGGAGAGTGTAATGAACAACACATACTCGTGCTTCGGGGGAAGGAATGGCGCCAGCACTCCATAATCTCGCCTCTGCAATTATGAATAATTATGTTTCTATAGTTGAAAATATTTCTCTGTACTGATCCTATTTGAATGCGGTTTTCACAAATGTATTTGTCTTCTTTCAACTTAACATCCGGTGTATAAGAAAATTCTCCCCCCACCCGTTTTGATTTAAAGACCCTGAATGCGAGCAAAGCCCCGAACAGAATCAAGTATACAAATTCATATTTGTAAATAAGATGTGATCCAAATTGTTGTAATATTATTATTTATTATCTTAACTCTACGGTTTGTAATGTAACAAATAAAACTTTTTTCTTTTTCAAATTGAAATAACTTGAATTAAAAATTTTAAATAACATCAAAATTAATCAAAAAACATAAAATAAATTTAAACATATTAAACTTATTCATTACTAATTTTCTCATACAAACCTGCACAGCTCCATCCAACATCTTGTGCAAGACGTGCGACCTGCGTTTCATGATTCTAATGTCGTGTTCCGTGGAGTCCGTGTATTGCCCGTTTGTGATGGGGTTCACGAATCTGTTCAAGTATTCATTGTATTTCCCTAGCAGGTTTGGCTTCACGAATTGTACCATGCAGTAATCTGAAAATTAATTAAATTAATTTGTGAAATAAAGAAATTAAAAATTAAACAGTTATATGCGAGTCGAAAGCTCGCGTACAAAGGGCTCCTTATAAACACCCCCCTTATTATTTATATTTTTAGCATTTGTTGTTATAGCGGCAACGGAAATAAATAATTTGGTCCCGTTTTTACCTTTTAGATACGGAACCCTAAAACTCTTTACAAAATTATAAATTAAGATATTTAAATTTGAAATATATTTTTAAATTGCAATATGGATACTTTATCATCATAAAAGTATAATACAATGTACTAAAATCATGGGTCATCATTTATTGTGTCTGTTTTCTAATATCTATACACAAACATTTTAACAATAAATATTGAATACATAATCTTTATAAACTGCCTTTTTAATTTGACGACTACCGTGTGAAAAATCTGTGTGTCATATTAACTTACATTCCTTAAGATTATTTTGTAGAGGTGTTCCAGTGAGAACAATGCGCCGCAACGTTTTCACTTTGTTCATAGCCTGCGATAAACTCGTCTTCTCGTTCTTTAGCAAGTGGCCTTCGTCGCACACCACCAAATCGGGACCTGAATAAAGATAATTTTATATAGTTTTTTAATGAATTTACAAAGATTAAAAAAAAATTAATAAGGTAATTTTCTTTTGTATTTCTATATATATAACAGTGCCCATTTCTACAAATCTTGTCAATTTACACAGATACCTCTGTAAAGCTGTCGTCTTGAAAGGAAACCTTGCAGGAAAGATTTCAAAATATAATAATGTAGATATTATTATAATACAAGCTTCTGCCTGCGCTTTTGTTCGCATTAGTTTCAAATAAATCCTATCACCTAATCCAGCGAAGATCAGTGTGAAGCAGTTTTGCAATGTGTTTCGTATGGTGAGCAGGTGCCCAGAGGCCTGTATACCCACCCCTTTCCTCCTGTTCTACTCCATTCCCAATTTCCCATCATCAATTCTCTCCCCTGCTTTCAATCCGGCAAGGCAACATAAAAAAACAATCAAAACCAAGTTTATACCTGGATCCACCAAGCACTCCTGGAACGTCTTCAGCATCTTCTTTTTGAACTTCTTGGTGTTATCCGAGGAGAGGTTCCGGAACATCTCGTAGCCGAGCACGCACACACCGCCGTGTTGGAACCACTGCTGTAGTTGGAACGCCCTGTCCGAGTTCTGCTTGAACCTGGACAATTATTTTGATTTGTTTAATTTTGAAATTCTGGCATTTTATACTAACTAAGCTCCGCGGTTTCACCAGCGTATAGCTTCCGTTCCCGTAAGAGTTTCGGGATAATAACTATCCTGAGGCCTTCCTCAGCTTTCAAAAAAACTCTGTACAAAATTTCATCCAAATCGGTCGAATAGTTTCGGAGCCTATTCAATTGGAACAAACAAAAAATAAAAACCTTTCATTTCAATAATATTTATTAATTAGATTATTATTTTAATTTAAAGTGAAGATTACAATTATAAATTTAAACATTACCCAAATAAAATAATTACTACCACGACTCACCTCGATAATTCATAAACATCAACTTCATAATCAGTCTCTGTATGTTTGAGCCACATTTTGAACTCATTCACCCAATTCAGTACAGTGGATAGCGGACACACAACTAACACTCGGTTCACATTTGTAAGATCACCGTGAGTTAACAATGTATGCGATAGAGACACAACCTGAAATATGAAGTTAATTCTTGATTTACTAACAACAAAATCACAAAAGATCTTATGTTAGATATGAGTTCAAATGCTTACATACCAAATAATAATCACTACCTGATTATTTTTCGAAACTAGTAAATTAAATAAAGTATATGAATAAATGTGGAAATAGTTTAAAAAATCTATAATTTTATATTTTTTTAATATGCACTTCCGCCAAGAAGTGACAATACAATCTATCAAGTATAAATAATAAGCAGAGATAGTGATATATTTTGGCTCCCGTAATTTTTATTTTTCAAGTTCATATGGACAAAAGTGAACAACGAATCATTAAAAAAGTTAAATGAAACATTAAGTATGCTTATTAAGTTAAGCGAAAAGTGAAGGAGTTTAATATTTATAAAAGAAGACATGGCACACATTTAAGAAATTAAAAATGTGTTATTGAATACCTGTAACGTTTTTCCGAGACCCATACAATGCGCCAAAATACAACCAGAACCCTTGTCTTTCTTGATCCGTTTCACGCTTTCGAAACAAGCATCCCACATAAATTTAATACCATTTGCCTAAAAAAAAATGAAAACAAATTACTTAAATGACAAGACTTCTTCAAAAATAATTGAAATTATTTATGCATATTGATATAAGTACGCAGAATAAATTTCTTGATTTAAAGAGAAAAATTAATTAGGGGCTGTTCAAAACAACTTCAGAAGAGTATTTCTTCCATTTGTTTGATTTAATGCTTGATCTAATAAGAATTATACAGGCTGAGCTCTGCGGTTTTACCCGCGTATATTTCTCGTTCCATTAGGATTTAAGCTTCCGGGATTAAAGCTATCCTATGTCCTTCCTCGGCTTTGCAACAAAAATATAATTTTATATTAGCAAGGATTTTACCTGATGTGGTTTCAATTTCTTAACTAAACCCTTGTCAACTTCAATTAGCGGCTCCTTGGTCTCCGGGTCAAAGTCCAGCACAACTTTATCCAAAACAACCTCATCTGGCTTGCCGGACTCATCAAATTGCAAGTTATTGTACTAAAAAATTATAATTAAATTAAAATATGTCTTAAACTATAAAAACAAAAAAATGGTTTAACAATTGATTGAACAGTTATTAGTTTCAACATATAAAAACTAATAACAAAAAAATAATACTTTCATTTAATAGTTTAGTTCTAGATTCAAATTCAAAACCAATTATTATTACATCATATCATCATATCATGCAATAAGGCCGCTTATAATAATATTTGTACGAAAAAGTATAATAAATAAATAAATAAAATCAGTATCAGTAACATGTTGTCTGGCAGTACACCATATTATCTTAAATTAACTTAATACATTAGTATGAATGTCATTACCAATTTTTGCCTTTCAGCAATTCTAGCAATTCTCTCCTTCTCTTCTCGGGCCGCCTTCTTGGTTGCTTCTTCAAGTTGGTTTTTACCCATGACCTGAAATATTGTCCAAATTATTTTTATTACCACTTTATTATCGAAGTGTGAATCAATTTATAAACATAGGAGAATGGTTAATTATTGGGTAAAATAAATTAAATAAATATAAATATTACCTTTCGAATGTTCTTTCTGCCATGTTTATTCCGTCCTTCGTTTTCATCCTCTGATCCAGACCCTTCGCTGTCGTCGACATTTTTAATTCGACGTCTTTTCTTTTTGCTATATTTACAAATAATATCAATAAATATTTATCAAATATATCATACTTAATACCAAACAGAAAATATAAAAATCATTTTCAATATTTCTAGTCTGGCAAAAAGAAAAATATTATACCCGTAATCAAAGACGTATCTCAAGCTCTACGATTCATGAAACGAAATTTGGTTGTCTATGATTTGCATGTTAGATCGAGTATTCAATAAAGTTCTAGAATCAAACCTTAAGTCAAATCTCGAATAAAAAGCTTCAATAGATAAAATATATATGCTCATAAAGACAGTTCTGTTTGGTGGGACTTCCGACTTGTCAGTCTACAGTTCCATGTCGGGGTATAATAGGAGAGGCTTTACAGAAGTTTTCAGGTTGCATCAAACAAACAACTCCCCAAAAAACGACGATTAGTACAAAATGACTTACCTCTCATCACCAGAGCCAACAGACGCGTCACTGTCACTATTGTTTTTCTTCCTCTTGCTCTTCTTAACCGGTTCGGAGCTCTCATCTTCCGAATCTTCAAAGTCGCTCAGCCGCTTGTCCTTTCGTCTTGAGGAACCCGCCTCTGAGTCCGAAGATATTGCGTTCACTTTGCGACGTTTTGATTTTAAGCTACAAAAATATCATTACTTCATAAATTTTCATTCACTCAAAGAGTAAATTATTTAGATATTTTTATACACTTACTTTTCGTCGTCTCCATCGCCCTCCTAAACAGAAATAAATTTATTAGAAACCGAAATAAAAAACCGTTGAATAGAATGCTCCAACAACTTTATTTATTTTTTATTTAATAGTAGCTGAGCTCTGCGATATGCCCTACCTCGGCTTCTAAGAATCTCTGTATATATCTTTATCAAAATTGACAGTATAGGGAATGGGCTATATACAGTAGTATTAGTATAAATATTAATATTGATTTATGAAATTTACCTGAGAATTTTGTGTGTCATTTTGCGAGTTCGAAGAATCACTGTCGTCCAACAAGTCGTCTTTAGCCAAATGATTGACACCGTCCCCGTTCAGCCCAGTAACAGGAACTCTTGGTAATTCTGTGTTAATAATATACAAATTGCTTTATAAACATATTCAACAAACCGAATAACGGCATGTAAACGGTTTCAAGTTTCCTATTTTGCATGTATGTGAAATATTATACCTTATACATGCACATAATCCAATCCTAGAAGTGTTAATTATCGCGATATACTATCAACTGATCCATCTAATTTTAAATCATCAAAATTTCGTATACATGTATGACACCTGTATACAAAATTTCATCAAAATTCGTTTAGTTGTTACGACGTGATTGAAACACAAACATCCACACACACATCTTAAAATCCAAACTTAATATTAGTACTAGTATGTCTCCCTTATAAAACGCCGTAAAAACGATGTTACCTTCAATCTCCCCTTCATCGTTGGACGCTACAGACGCCGCGTCGGAGCTAGACTCCGCCCCCAGCAGCACCTCCTCGCCGATGACCGGAGCGTTCGGCATCTTGGCCTTCGACCTGAGCTGGCGGCTGCGGTCCGACGACATCGAGCGACGCCGACGATACGACTTTTTCAATGTGTTCAAATTTGTTAACCTGCAACAAACACAAATAGAGTTTATTATGACCCAGATAGAACAGTACAGTCTTTGTTTATTAAATTCTGCTCGTAACGTTTTTACGCCACATCGCTACGGTCCCTATCATATTCATATTATAGTAGCTTTAACATAAGTCTCGTACTTTGTTAAAATAATTATGTTATATATTTTGGTAACCATAAACTAATAGCATGTACTGTTACTGACAATAGTAACCCTATATAATGAAAAGGATCCCAAAACACTTGGGTTATTCTGTATATGCTGTAATCAATACTGTTATTTTAAATAATTAAATAAAATATGATTCTTGAGTCATTTCCATGCAAGCCAATTTCTTTGACTTGGCTATACAAGGCGCCATTTTACCATTAATTTTTAATGACAGGAGGGGATTTCTTTCCCGTATTGATTGTGAAGATTATTTCCATGTGAAAAAATTGTTATTCAAGTACAGATTTCGAGTAAATATGCGTGCATTTGAGTCGAAGAAAAATTAGAAAATTTTTTTTAAAGGTATAGCTAAATGGTATAGACACATGTTTTATTACTTAAACTACACCTCATATCACACAGCCCTGCATAGCTTAGTATAAAATTCAATACATATTTTTATTTATGTTCCTACACAATATTTTTCGGTACAAACCCTTTGGTTAAAAAAATGTATATCTTCCTTTAAGAGAGGAATGCACATAATCCTATCAAGGAAATTAAGCAAAAAGAGTTTCATTGCATAATGCATTGTTGTTGCATTTATCTTAAAATAAAAAACAGTTAAAAACGAGGTTTCATATATCTATATAATTGTATCTTGGATCAAGCTTTGGATGAAATCAATTCACAGCTTAGTAGTTTTAAAAAATTATAAGAATTTTTCAAGAAAACATTGTTAATTTCTTCAAAAATCTTTGTTACTAAACCTATTGTGAGTGTCACTAATTGATTTATGACCTGTTTATGAAAGGGGATATTCAACTTCATGTAATTTTATTTATTCTATAAAAACATAGTGGCTTACAGTCACGACGACGACGTGCCCCACATTTTTTTTAATTTGGAAATATTTTAATATCATCGCAATTCTTTGTCCTGATTATTCTATTTATTTTAGTGGGCGTGTGCACACATGGGTAATGAGTGTGAATGTATAAAACTTCACACAAGCGGAACTGTCAAAGATTGAGAAAAATAGAGGGAAGGGTCTTCGTGTATGAATTCTGGATTCGTATGTATATCGGATGTATATGCTATGCAGCACTTATGAAAATTTTAATTGCAGGATTTTTTCACTAAAACAAATCATTTGAAAAGATAAACATATTACTAATATCAGTAATTATTTATTTATGGCTTCATCAATTACGAAGTTAATATCTGCGCGGATTAAGGGATCACTCTGGGACTCGCGACATAGCTTTACTAATATTTAGTTACTCACATAAAACAATTGTAGAACAATACAGTAATTTGAAAAAGGGATAATTAAAAAATACAGCGCCTTACGTCTCATCTCTCAGTACTAAAACTGTAATCAAGATTTCAGATATCTTAAATAATAACTGACTTATTGCAGATTTTTAGTAAATGTGTAATCCTTCAGATAGATAACTCACATATTTATTCATTTTTTATCTTAGCTAAATTTAAAGTTGGCAGTCAAGTAATATTCAAGCAATTGCATGTCTTTGAATATTGATGACTCAATGCCAATAAGCGAAATACTGTAACAAGTGGGCCAAACAGCTAATTAAAAGTATGATTCAATATAATTCATACTCTCTGTTGTATATTTATTTACCCTTTAATGTCTTTATCTGAGTCTTCATTATGTGAAAGTTGACTGCTGCTGCCCGAATTATCTTTAGAACGGCCCATCTGTAAATTTTATTTATACTTTTTTAAATCGCCAATCTAAACAGAAACCCTACCACATTTTGTGACACATATAAATTAAATAAAACACATATTATTTTGTTAGGCTTTAATTTTTTGCTCTTAAGTTTAACAGAAAATTTACTTCATACAATGAGTTAACTATTATTTACATTAATCTTAATAACAAGTTATAGTAACAATTTGTAAAGTGTGGCATATGCCATGAAAATAATGTACTCACTAAGATATTAAAGTGATATCAACTAAAACCTCTATATTCTATTAAATAAATGCAATTTAATTTGGATTTATATATAAAATGGCATTTAAAACGGCCTTTGAGATTCTTGGATGTCACTGGTTTAGTCTTTTGTTATGCCCTTACAAATCAGATCATATTTAGGCTTTTTATAGTTTTGTCCTATCACTGTGAATCTTAAGAACTAAGTATATTGCATAACTTAAGCATATGATCATGTTACATGTATTAAAAATTAAATCTATACATATAATAAAACAGTAACCGAACCATTTCTGTACATTGAATATTTTTCAAAAAGAGTAATTGATATGCAATATGTATGTTCTATAGATACCAAAACCATGGTTAAAATTTTTTTTTTCTGTTTCTCTGTTTGTCTGTTTGTCGGTTTGTCTGTTTGTCTGTTTGTCTGTTTGTCTGTTTATCTGTTTGTATGTGCGTCAATCACGTAATAACCACTGGGCAGATTTTTATAAAATTTCACATGCTGATAGACCAATATTAGGTGCAACTTATAGGCTACATTTTATTTAAAAAAATATATTTTTTGGGTGGCTCTCCATACATGTAAACGGAGGGTAAAAAAATAAATTCGCGAATATATCATTGAGTCAGGTTTCATTGGAAAGGTATTTAAAAATGAAATAGAGGTTTTTAAATGCGTTTTCTGCTAAAATAAATATTTTTTGAGATATATGCTTCTAAAGTCGTGAAAATGTCATACCCCGTGACAATGTGAGATTTTGGTAAAGTTGCGGACATTCTTTTTTATAATCTTAACGTATAGATTAAGACGTTAAAACACTCAATGAATCATCAAAAACTTTCAAAAAATAACTAACTCTCTGCCCGCGGTTTCACTCACGTGGGCTTTGATTTTCTGTATTATTAAAGAAGCGCGCGCTCTGTGAGATTTTAGTCACACCTATTTCCATAGAAAATTATAAAAAAACTATAGACATGCGCTTAAATCACTGGGCCTGCGATCGTAATTTTTAAAATTTTTGTTGTGCTCCTCTAAAAATACGAAATTAGTAGCCCACGCGTGCGAAGCCGCGGGCGGAAAGCTAGTATTACAATAAAACGTCATCACCTTAGTATATATACTAAGTTTTGTTTTAAAAATACTGTTACTTTTAGTAAAATACTATTTGGAATTTGAGAATGTTCAAACTATTCTTGTAAAAAAATCGAGACTGTTTCATAAAATAAGAGACCTCAACCTTGGTGACATTGTTACAAGAACTCTTGTGAACGTAAATGCAATATGTATTTCTCCAGACAATAAATACAAATAACAAACAATATAAAATTATTTGATCCTAACCTTGGTAGATGTTGATTTAATACTTTCATCTTTTTGGCTGTCTATATTAGTTGATTCTGATGTTTCCACTTCATTTTCTGATTTATTATGTTTGGTAGCCTTTAGTTGTATGCTCTTTTTATGATTAGGTAAGTTATCTGAATCTGGTGAGCAAATTTGTGGCTTACATGGTTCCTTTTGTTCATCCGAACTAGAATTTTCTTTCAGAAGATCATTTTTTATTTCTTTAAAAGCATTTCTCAATTGTTCATCTTCTGTATCTGAACTTGAGGAGTATGTGAGCAACATTTTCTTTGCATGCATGCTCTCCATAATCCTCTTACGAGCAGATGTTGGTGCTGTACTACTATTCTCACGTTTTCTCTTTTTACTAGGTGTTTTGGTATCTATGTCATCATATTGCACATTTCTTTTGTCAATTTCACTACTCATTTGTTTATCATCAGTCTCTTTATCAGGTGTTTTTAGTATTCTTTGTGCATTTGTTTCAACATCTTTAGATGTATTAGTTTCTAAACTGTTATTGGGATCTGATAATTCATTTTCATTATTAATGGTTTCAGTCACATTGTCAGGTTTTGATTGTTCACAGGGTGAATTGCACCTACTTGACTTTTTTGTTGATTCAATGCTATTTTCATTTTCATTTTTTTCTATATTTGTGCATTGTTCATTTTCTTTTTTTTCTGTATCAGAATCAGTGTCATAATTAAGTGACTTTTTTACTTTTTTTTTAACTGGTCTGATAACTTTCTCTGTACTATCAGAGTCAGAATCATTTAATAATTCTTTTTTACTTTTTTCAATGTCTTCCTTATGTGTTTTGGTATTTCTATCAGAATTGGACTTATAACAAAGTAAGTTTTTAACATTTTCATTAACTTTTCGGATATCTTCATCTGTGTTTTCAGAGTCAGATACTTTCAATAATGCATTCTTTATAGAGTCCATATATTTTTCTGGATTTCTATGGATTTTCGGCCCTTGTGAACTTGTATAAAATTTTTCTTCATTATTATAAGTATTATCTGCACTTAAAGTTTCTCCATAAATGAGGCTTTTATTATTTTTAATTCTAACCATATAACTGTATGGCTGTGCCTGGAATTTGGTATTTAAACTGATATTACATTTATAAGGTTCAAACTGCAAAATCCTAGTCAAATTATGCTTTTGAAGAAATTTTACATTTAATTTAGGTAGCCTTATAATATTTATGCTAAAACTTTTTGGTTTAAATTCTTCGAGAGTAGTTTTTTTTATTGCTCTTTGTGCCTTTTTATGTTCCCTTTTATGCTGTGAGGATTTGCTACTCTGAAATGAATCTTTGTCTTTTACTATCTTGTCAGGCCTTAACAATTTATTGATATTAACGCATTTAATGTAAGATTTCTTTGAAGTGTCTGAATCCATGCTTTTGTCACTTTCATAATTTCCTGGATTTTCTATAGAGGCTTTGTTTTGGGACACATTATTTATAGGTTCAGAGAGTGCAGTTGAATTATCGAGCTTGTCACTGGTAGATGTTTTTTCAAGATTTTTCTCACAAAGACTTTCTAATAATGGTTGCTTTTCAAGTTTATGTTCATTCTCGTTTCTCTGATCTTTGACATTGTTTGCTTCAATTTTATCTAACATTTTTTCTGTGCAATCCACACCCTCTACACCACACTTTTCAGTATTCAAATTTTTATCATCTTCCTCTTCAATACTTTGAGTGTTTTCTAATTGGACACTTTGTGCACTATTTTTACAAATGCCTACCAATTCATTATTACATTTTTCATTTGAGTCAAACCCAATCTTGCCACTATTGGTATCATAGGGATATTTTTCTTCATTCACGCTTTCAGTGTCCATTCTAATGTTGTCATTGTCTTTATTTTTTTTGTCAACCTCTTCAATTGATCTTCTCCTGTTCCGGTTTGAGACCATCTCATCATTATCATTTTTTTTATTATGCATATCCTCACTTTCACTAATACTAATCTCTACTGGCTTATCACTTTTACTATTTTCCGTCTTATTTTTATGTAATTCAGAGGTTTTCTGATCTTTATCAATACATTGAATGTCCATTTGTTCATCGGGAATTTCTGAACCAGAATCTCGTCTTAAATTACTTTCAATGCTCACATTTTGTATTTCTTTCTCAGTATCTGAATTAATTGTTTGTTGTTGTTTAATTCTTAACCTGAATAACTTACAATCATAGTAAACCGGATATTTATCTTGTACAGAAACCGGCATCTTAGACACGGACACTTTTGCCGAAGTGTAATCTTTCATATTAATTTTACTCCGGGATTTCAGTCTCTTCGAATTGTATGTAAAATATTCATAAAATGGCACATCTCCTGAACTTGGATATTTCCCGCCGGTATTATTTGTTTGCATGTTTTCAATCCTATCCTGGATAGCTTTGACACTGCACTCTACATTTACTATTGATTTTTTTGCCAATTCACATAAAAGCAAAACTTTCGAGGTGGCTTTCTGAACCGCATGTGTATTTCGTAATTTGTCTTTCCTTATTCGCTTTTCCTTCAAAACTTCTGTTCGTTGCCTTAAATTTGTCCCCAATTTCAATAAATATTGTACGGCTTCACACAAAACTTCATTCACAGGCGCCGACTCCGCCATTTCCGATATCACAGTTCTAATAATGGTTTAAAGAATTCCACGAAGCGTATTTACGTTGAAATTAAGAAAGTGCTTTATAGATAGATACGTTTCACTCATTACTTTGATATCTATCCGCGATTTGATGGTTGAAAAATTAATCCGAAGTGGAAAAAAAGAAAAAAGCAAAAAAACCACAGAGTAAAAATACATTTTTAATCCGAACGTAAATGACAGATCCAATATACGGTTGTGGTGCGTGACACCAGCACATAACATTCATAAAAATTGTTTAAAAACATGTATAGAGAATTAATTTATTTATAGAAAGAAATGCCTTTACAGCAGTATCGATCCATTTCCTAGAGCATAGCTCAATAAATCTCATAAGAAACTATTTAAATGTAACCATAACTAAGAGAACACTGCGTAGAAAGAAAATGACGTTTGGCAACACATTCGCAATTCGGTCGGGTTATACGAATTGCTGCTATATACACAAGTATAATATAAACAGCGCCCAGCGGTAATGGCATATATACAAACCATTATATACAATGTGCCTAATTACATATTCTTTTCGTAAGATAAACCAATAAGAAATATACCTCTATATTGTTCCTGTAGAAACTATAACGGTGCAAAAAGAATAACTGCTTCGTTTAACTAAAACAAAAAATTATGAGGTACCAATTTTTTGTACTCACCTTTCATGTAAATGGCTGATCTGATGTTTTACAGCGTTTCGGTTCGAACAAACACTCTAGACATGTCCATAATTTATCATTGTACATTTGTGTAATAAACTTTTGTTAAATTAAATACATTTTCCTACACTTTAACCGAAATATCGGCAATATAGGCAAGGCAGATAAACTATCCAAAACAGTCGTGAAAAAGTCTCATAGACAAGCCAGACTGAGGTATAGTCAATACTTATAGATACCACTAAACATCTACTGTTATTATCATAGATAATTATAAAATAATAAAGGCTATCTCTTTTCGTTGACTATTTACAAAAAATTACAATGACGTTACACCTTCCAGCAAGTTATTAAATGTATTGAATGTGTTATTAGCAATAAAAATTAAAGTGCTTCGTCGTAATTTCTTAATAATTTAATAAAAAAGGAGGATATAAGGGAGGCATTTAGGAGTTGAGAGAAACAAAATCAAAGAAAAATTCAAGTTTTTTATGTTTTTCCAAACTTCTACTCGCGGTTTCATTCGCGTCTAGTTCGGTAAGAAGACCTATCACCTAATCCAGTTAATAACTTATCTACACAACACTTTATCAATAATTCCGACGTGATTGAGACACTTATAGATCTCAACTTTCGCATTTAAAATATTAAAGTAGGACATATCTTAATCATAGCGTTTCATCTGTAGAAGATAGTTCCACAGAATCAATTCTCAAATTCAAGTGTCATATGATTGTCATATGTCTATTTGACATTCCGCTTTTTATGGCAGTTTTTTCACAGGTAATTGAACTTTCAATCTTCATAACATCTAGATTGTGATTGTGTAACTTTTAAAAATGATTACCAGGCTAGGTTTAAAAAGATCCATTGGAGCATTTGCTCGAGCTTTTAGTGAAGGGTCTGGTCAGAGTCAAAGTTCCGGTGCAACTTCGTCATCTTCAAGTGTTAATGCTGAGGTTCCTGGATTGAGCAATGCAGTTATTCACAACACCTCTCAGCCCGTGGGACCGAATGTTGATCCGAATAAAGCTGGCCCTTATAAAGTTCCTGAATATTTTTGTTACGATAATATGAGTTTCTTTGAAGCGGAAATAGAAATGGCCAAGTATCGGTTGCCTCAACCTTCTGCTCTTAAGAAATAGAACCACCTGTGTATACGGACCCGCCTGATCAATAAAATATTACCATTAAATGAAACAACAACAGTGAAGATCTATTATTATTGATAGTTTGGTCCTAACTAGTCTGTTTAATGTATTGTAATTGAGTAGAGTAAAAAAACTGTTATACAAATCACCTATGTTTGAATAAATTATGTTATAAAATAAATGTTTTAATTTTTTTTAACATTTTTCTACATAATGCTGCAACTTATCCTGGTGAAAATTCCTTGCTTACTTCTATGCTTCTACATTTTTTTTTCATTGAGTAGTTTTAAATGGCAATATTTAATCTAAGATCTCACAAGATCACGGGCATAAAACCTACTGTGTGGATAATCAAAATAAGTTAATGATAGGGTGCTAAAACAAAGTTTAAGTACGTAAAATAGTTCTTTTATTATTACGCGTGGGCTACTAATTTCTGTATTCTTTAGGGCGCACAACAAAAGTTAAAAAAAATTACAGTCGCAGGACGTTTTTTTTATTACTTTCTATGGAATTAGGTTTGATCAATCTCACAGTGCGTACGCCTCTTCAAAATACAGAAAATTTTATCCCACGCGAGCGATGCCGCGGGCGGAGAGTTAGTTATTTTTTAAGGTTTTTGAGAAATTATTAATGTTTTTAATGTCTTAATCTACACGTTAAGAGTGTAAAAAGGCATGTCCGCAACTCAACCAAAATCGCGCATAGTCACGTGGTATGACATTTTCACGACTTTAGAAGCGTATATCTCAAAAAATTATTATTTTAACAAAAAACGCAATTAGAAACCTCCATTTCATTTCAAAAGACCTATCCAATGACACCTCATTTAATGATGTATTCGTGAATTAATTTTTTTACCCTCCGTTTACATGTATGGAGAGCCACCCCTAAAATAATTTTTTTCAAATAAAATGTAGCCTAAAATTTGCACCTAATATTGATCTATCAGCATGTGAAATTTTATCAAAAACTTCCCAGTAGTTATTACGTGATTGACGCACATACAAACAGATAAACAGGCAAACAGATAAACAGACAAACAGAAAAAAAAAATTCTAATCATGGTCTTGGTATCTATAGAACATACATGTTGCATACCAATTACTCTTTTTGAAAACTATTAAATGTACAGAAATGGTTCGGTTACTGTTTTATTATATGTATAGATTAAGAATATGATATTGTAGAGTATTTTTGATAATCAATGATCTTGATGCAATCAATTCTTTTCATAAAGCCAAATTAATTATTTTTAAGTGTAAAATATTAAACGTTGTACATATCATTGTGAATAATGATGAACAAATAAAAAATATTAATCTTACTATTGATTAAGATGCATTAATTATCCAAGTGTGATATTCTTATCACTTGCCAATCATCATTGTGGTTCACTCAATATAGAAAATAGACCATAAAATCACTTCTCTTCTTCTTATTTTGACAATATCAAGTTTGCTATTGGGTCTTTAAAAGATGAGCCTATACGGCCATCAAAGATTGGCAAAGTACTTACAAAAGCACCTTGTGACACTCACAAGTGTTACATATGTACATGGGCAGCAGTTTAACATTAGGTGACCTACTTGCTCCTTTGCCTAAAAAAAGACTACTATTATGTTTTTAAACCATTACTACAGGGAAAATAAAACAACCAATTATTACTACCTTGTTATAATCATAAAGTTTACATAATTATTTCTATATCTACAACTAAATAACATGAAATGCAGGAAAATAAATTTGAACCCTTATACACGCTTAACAAATGCACGAAAACATTGTTTTTTACATAGTAGCTGTAGCAGTACCACTTATAAAATAGGCATCATTCATAGAAAGAGTAGGATCCACATCTATTGCATACTCTTTCAAGGCCTCATGTTACTTCTTTTTAGTAAGTTTCTCTGAAAGATCGTCAAAGGATGGATCTTGAAGGTTGATCATCAAGCTATTGCCAGGAAGGAATACCCTGTTTTGTGACTGTGCAATCATTCTAGAAATGCTTTGTGCTGCACGGATTTTACGTAGTTTAAGGTAACCAGGATTCATTCCCATAGCTTTACCCAACATCTCGGCAGCTTCAGCTTCTCCCTCAGCTTGAACAATTTTCTGTTGGCGCTCTTGCTTAGCCCTTTCAACAACAAAAGCGGCTCTTTGAGCTTCTTGCTGTGCTACTTGTTTTGCTTCTACAGCAGCAGTGTATTCCTTTCCAAAACTCAATTCAGTCAAAGATACATCATCCAAGATAATGTTGAAATCGGCTGCTCTCTCTACAAGTTCCCTACGGATAAGCAGAGATACCTGTTGACGCTGTGTGATAAGTTGAGAAGCATTGAACTTTGCTACAACAGACTTTAATACTTCATTGCAAATTGATGGTAAAACTTTTTCATCATAATCAATTCCAAGTTGTCTGTACATAGTTGGAAGGCTACCAGAGTCGGGGCGTGATAGCACTCTAAGAGAAATGTTGACCATTTGTAAGTCTTTTGATCCCGTGGGGGATGAAATTTTTCTGGGACGAGATCTGATATCATAGATGATTGGGTACTGGAACCATGGTACACGGAAATGCATACCCTCAGTCATAACTTCATTTTGAATTCCTCCTATCCTATTGAACATAATAGCACGATGTCCACCTTCGACGGTATACACTGATTGCGAGACTCCATAAGCCGCCGCACCAAGCGCTGCTACTACCTTCAAACCAATACCGAGTCCGGGAGGCCCACCTTTTGCAAACTTGCCGGCCATATCGTTAAGTTTACTCTGTGCCATTGTTAGAGTATTTCACAAAATACAATAAACTTTCGAATTAAATATTTCTTCTAACCTCTACAAAATTTTCGGACAAATTGTGCAATGAGTGAATGAAAGATTGTTGAATCACAGACTAAAAATTGTACCTGCCATTCACAGTTCACAAATAACGAACATTTTATAATCTATCTAAGTAAATGATTAATTCCTGAACTAGCATTTTAAAATTTCATATGATTCTTTATAAAAATATATTGGGGTGCTTACAATACAGTATTCAGTAATGTAAAATATTTCAAAAATTAGGTATATAAGACATTAATACATTAATGCCACCTCTCGTGTCAATTTGAGACATTATTTTTGTTTGCGTCTATTCTATATAGATGTCAGTAAGATAAAAGAATCTCCAGAGATTACAAGATTTAAAACAAAATATGAAAAAACTGTTATATTTTTGAGAAGTAAAAAATCAGACAAATAAAACATATTTTTGTACATGAATATTATTTTTCTATTAATCAACATCTTCATAGGCGGCAATTTAGTAAAGCACTTATTTTATTTTAAGAGACGCAGTGGCAAAGGCGGCAAACAAGCGTGGACGTTTGAAAAAGCCGGCTGTCAGCTGTGTAGTCCTCCCGCAATTTTAAAGTTCGATCTTTGCGTGATTTAAATGTCTGAATATTTTTCATTGATTCGTTTAAATTAAGATTAAGGGTCATTAATAATTATGCGATTCCAACGTTTAAAATTATAGGGAGTGAAAGTGTAAAAAAAAACTGCAGATACTAACGGTAAGTTGTTAATATTTATGTCTATATTAATATTACGCAAAATATATAAAAATACATTGGTATGCCAAATGAACTACAGTATGGGATGAAATATATACAATGGCATAAATATATACTTAATGGCAAAAATAAACTATATTTTATTAATTTTAATACAGACGAGCGATGTTTTTTTTTCGATTTGCATTTTACCTAAATATTTTAATTAGTTCTCTTGAATATTTAGTATCAAGTAATTACGGTTATTCAATAAAAGCAGCTTATAACATTTAATTTCTACTGTGTGTTAATATAACAAATAACGTCATGTTTTAATATAATATTTTTATAGTCTCCAAATAATATTGACAATTTTTGGAATTTTATGAAAATATTTATACGTGGCTATGGGTGTAAAAATATTTTAGGCATGCTAACGTCATGCATCAGAAATCTGCAGATGCTATTCGGAATTTTGCTGTCTTGTCGATTTATTTCTAGAAAACATTTTACTATTAACAAGAAATCATAAAGCTGAATGTATTCCATTTTCTTGAAAAAATCTCCTTTAATTTATATTAATTAAACGAATAAACAAATATACCAATAGGAAAGGGAATATTCCTTTACGTATAAATAGAAAAGATTTTATCAAAGAAATAAAAATATTGCGTTATTATTAGGTTTTATATATATATATGTCATACTTATTAGGACAGTGATATATTTACATTATTAGTAAACTTTATAATACATGAGGGCGGAAGTGAACGCAGCATATCAAATAGTCAAGAGTAATAATCGTCTTTTTCATACTGACGTGTATTACATATATACATAAGTACATATATCGAATTCATAGCGTGTGATTCTCTACATAATTATGTGTAATTTTTGTTTGATAGTCATTTCATGCTTCACCCTAAAAATTTACCTCGCCTTTATATTAAAAAGAAACGGATTCAATTTTTTCTTAGCATCGTGTAAAATTACCGATTTATTATATTTAATTGTACAACTAACTCGTCCTGTAGCTCTTACTTAATATACCTACTTAGTTTTTATTTATCCTTAAATACGCTATTGAATAGTACCAAGACCAAATAATATCCTTAGTACCGATACTATTACTGTGGTTATTATTATTTTGTGTAAGTATTCTACGTCGTAGAGCTAACCTTTACGATGAGCAACCCTGAATTTTCTGTAGATGTAGAAAATAATGCTGTTACACAGTTCTGATACATTCTGTTCTACTCCTTTCCCAATTTCTATTAATTGATCCTCTCATTATTCCTCCCCTTCCTTGAAGCCGCCAAGTCATCTTGATGTTGTAGATGCCCATGGGCTGCGGTTAGTCACTTTATATCGGGTTAACCGCATGCTTCGTTTGCCTGCTGTACCATAAATATATGAGTTGCCTTAAAAAAGCTTTCATAACCGCATGAATAGATTTGAACATTGTGTCAGTCTACAAACAGCGGTAGAAAATACGTATAATTTTCTTCTGAGATCGTTCCATCCTACAACTGACACTCACACCATCCACCCTTCAGTTTTTTTCTCTGAAAAACTCTTTTATTCATTTTTTTTTTCTACTTTACCTTTCTCCTACTCCTACTATAATGTACGCTTTCATTTAAATTTTTACTTTGGCGTTGTTATCTACACTTTCATTCTACCATCAGCCCTCAGGCAAACACCTCTACATCGAACTTTTTCTATTTCATAAACCCACCAAAATTCATCTTCATTATCCTACATGACCTTTACCTACACTACATTTCTATACATTTCATACCTCCTCATTAAATATTTTATAATTTTTAGTGCTAATTATTTATTATCGAAAAGTTACGGCCTTCAATATCGATAATTAATTTAAACTGCCTATACAGTACAGGCACTCCGTCAACCAGATGTTGCGAGATTAAATCTGTTAAGCGTTATGTGGTTAACAATATACAAGAGAATTTGGTGATGCAAAAGCCTGAATACTGTCAAATGTGCAACGGACAGGTGTCACGTTTGGGTTAACATTGTAGGCATAATGTTCTGTTATTATTATGTGTAAAACGCTATTGTTATACGGAGGACGTTTCTCCCGTTTATTCGGTCTTTAAGCATAATATAACATGTGAGTCTTCCAGTGAAAGAATGACAGAAAATACTTTATATGAGTCATAGGAGATGATACCATAATTGCATTTGTTTCAACTTCTCATTTATACCTTTATCTTCTGTACACCTACATGAATTGTCTGTCAAACGATTCGAAGAACTTGTACATTTTCAGGGATTCCAAGGCCTACGTGTCGAAAAATGCGATGAGGTCAATTCTAGTTTTCAAAACGGACTTAATCATAAAATCAATAAGAATATATAAGTTCTGCCCATCAATTTTAAGTCCACCCGTGCTCTTCGTACACTACAAAATAACGCTTTAAGATGATTTTGGTGAGATAAATAATTCAATTAAAGTCGACTTAAATAGAATATCTCGAATGTGTTTAAGTCAGCAAATATTGAGTGGAACGCTACCAGGGGCGTCTAAAGTTGATTACATACGAACCAATTAGTTGAACGGATTCCGTGCAAATGCATTTTATCTGTTGGCTGAAAATCTTTATTTATTGTTCACTAGCTTTCCGCCCGCGGCTTCGCACGCGTGGGCCACTAATTTCTGTACTTTTTAGAGGCGCACAACAAAAGTTTCAAAAATTACGGTTGCAGGACCGCTCATATTTGCGCATGTCTATAGCTTTTTTATTATTTTCTATGGAAATAGGTTTGACCAAAATCTCACAGTGCGCGTGCCTCTTCTAAATACAGAAAATTGTAGCCCACGCGAGCGAAGCCGCGGGCGGAGAGTTAGTTGTTTTTGGAAGGTTTTAGAGCATTCATTGAGTGTTTTAATGACTTAATCTATACGTTAAGAGTATAAAAAAGCATGTTCGCAACTCAACCAAAATCACGTGGTATAACATTTTCACGACTTTAGAAGCGTATATCTCAAAAAATATGTATTTTAGCAAAAAACGCATTTAGAAACCTTTATTTCATTTTTAAAGACCTATCCAATGACACCTCATTTAATTATCTATTCGTGAATTTATTTTTATACCCTCTGTTTATATGTATGGAAAGCCACCCCTAAAAATATTTTTTCAAATAAAATGTAGCCTATAAGTTGCACCTAATATTGGTCTATCAGCATGTGAAATTTTATCAAAATCTGCCCAGTGGTTATTTCGTGATTGACGCACATACAAACAGATAAACAGACAAACAGACAAACAGAAAAAAAAATTTTTAACCATGGTTTTGGTATCTATAGAACATGCATATTGCATACCATTTACTCTTTTTGAAAAATATTCAATGTACAGAAATGGTTCGGTTACTGTTTTATTATATGTATTTTTGAAAAATATTCAATGTACAGAAATGGTTCGGTTACTGTTTTATTATATGTATAGATTAACATCAAAGTTACTTTTCTATTGCGTAAAATAAATTATTTATAATAACGTAAAACGTGTTAATAACGAATTAAAATCATATAAAATTTGTGTTCAACAAAGAAAATTACCTATTGGTTGTCAGAAAAAAAAATTTTATACGTCAATCCGGATCGAAATCCGTTCTGTCGTTTTTGCTTTAGTAAGTAACTTTTTCACATATATATATATACATTAAGATTTAAAAGTGGGATTGAATTTTTTTTCGCAGGTACAATGCATTGAAAATTAAATTCACAATAATAAAAATCATAACAAAGTTCGTGACTTTGAGGACAAGCAATTGTTAACCACACAATTGTTTGTCAGTCTACAGTTTTTTGGTTGGACTGAAGTGGGGATTTTCACTCAAAAATTGTATTTGGTCAAACATATGTGCACCGAATAAGAGTACTTGTTCCATACAAACGCATTTATATATAACTGCATGAATACATAAAAATGAAAAGTTTAATTCATTTCGCCCATAAATAATTCTACATTCATTTCTTGTTCAATGAATGGGATTTGCAAATGTGTTTCAGTATTACTCTACGTCGAATTATTACGATTCATGGATGAAGCCAGCCCGTTAAAGCAGTAACAGTACTTTATCTCTATTTGCGTGTCCGTTTCCATTTACTGAGATACTAGCTATAGGTATTTCGATGCCATATTGAAAGTTTAATCCATCGTTTATTTGCTTTTGATATATTTACTATAGGGTTTTCTAAGTTTTAAGTGATGCATGAATTTATCATTCATAAACTTTGTTAAATAAATTTGTGCCTTACAGATGTTTGTGACTTTAACATACAATTGTCGCCTCTCGGTCCATTTCGTGCTACGATTAGGAACAAAGAGTGCTCTGCAGTCTAACGGGTTATAAGCTTGAACATTGCTTCAGTAAACCGTACCCTGGAAAGACATAAAGTTCATTAGCGGGTCCCAGTTCAAAACTCTTGTTCACAATAAATCTGAAACAGTCGTAAAATGGTTTTAAGCTTAGTTATCTTGATTACGATCTTTAAATTAATAATGAGTTAATTAAAATAGCTTGCGTATTACAATATCTTGCAAAATTTACATAACATTACCAAGGATACGGCTGAATCACGGTAACTCCGATTATATTGTAATTATTCAGTGTGGATAAACGTCTCTATTATCACTACAGCTATGATTAAGATCGTTTGTTTGATAATATGTCAAATGAGTTCCAAGGATTCTGTATGTTGTTCGGATGACGTCACTTTCCGTCATCTCTGTAGGTCGCCATGTAATTAACAATCATACATAGCTGGCAAGTTAGAAAGGGCGTGCAAACAAATGATTGTAACTCGATGTTTGCCTAACCTTATTATACGCCGATGTTTAAGTAACCCTATTGCGGGAATTAATTTGATAGATAATGTGAATGTGAACTACGCATGTCTAATTGATTTTTAAATAATGGAATAAAACATTTGAATAACCAAATTGTTATTACTATAATGCTATCATATCTATAGTCCAGCTAAAGCTTTTCCGTCGTATACATATGTATAAGGAAAGGAAAAAATTTATCATTACAGACTTTTAATTATAAATAATTTCGGGGTGTTACAGACTTACAATTACTGAAGGAGACTAAATGTTGATAATATAAAAAAAAACTGTCGAATGTATCGCAGATTATAATTTGAATGTGAGCATACAGAACCTTCGTACCTGAAATATGTGGGTAAGGAGTCAATTGATTTAAATTATTAATATTGTTTCATATAATTCTAATTCCTGTTCTATTTTAAATATAAATGAATGGTTAGACAGTATTTCGTTTGACCTCGAGCAGAGCTAGCATTTGCTAACACCTTGCCTGTAGCGGCGTGGGATGTTTAAGGTCGCCTAGATCTCTTTTAGGATATTTGCATATCATAAATCTGGGAAAAGAATACAATTTTCGATTTGCTTTTATGTTGTTGTATTAAATATTAATAATGCGCTTTGGGATATATAAGCCTCGGCGATTCTTGTTACAGCCAAAAGTTTATGCCCGGACATAAAAACTTACTTAAGTTATTTTTTCATCGACTACTTTTTCGAGCAACTTCCATATTCCAGACATTAAATCCCATTCCAATGAGAAACACATAAATGACACAGCCATTTGAAATAATGGCTGTGTCACTTATGTAGTACAGGATCCTGGTACACGCTTCATCTTTTATTATTAACAAGCTGATTTTTCGTGAGTAGATTCCTCTTGAATAGAAGCCTGTTGTTCTCCTTACAAATGGTAGCTTAATAATAATATAATTTATTTAATCAAGTGACCAGAACTCATTTTGTTAGTAACAACAGTTAATAGTGTAGGAAGGAGCATATGTCGATTTGTCGAATTAAAAAAAATGTTAGCTAACCAATATAAATAGCGAACAGAGATCCTGTACTTGTACGCCTTGATATACCCTAATAATTAGCAGTTACTTTCACAATGTACATTTTATGGCAGAGTAAATGTCAAATAATATGAAAATAAGGTACAGTACACTTTTTTACGATCGCCCTCATTGGCTCTTATCCGAGGACCATTTCTATAAAAACAAATTTAACGAGACGTTAAGACAAACATTACAATACGACAAAAGAAAGCTTTACTTTTTATTCCCAACTGCTTTAACCTAACTTATTTCTGTAATGATGGTAAAACATCCTCGTAAGCTCAACTTTAGGATTACAAATACAAAAAATAAAATGCAAATTTAAAATTCATTTACGGAAGAGCTGTACGGTTGAATTGATTACAGACTCTATGAGATGAGAAAAATTCTCTGAATATTCAGATTTTAAAAATATAAACCGAAATGTTCGCTTCGAAAAATGTGGTTGAATAGTTTCCGCGTTTTAACATTTTGCAGGAAAATGAGTGCAGTTGGGCGATAAGACATAAAAGTATTATGTAATTAAATGCATTCATTTCAGCGCGGCGAAGAATTTTAATTGAAAAAACGTTATGAAACAGAGAAGGATTTATTTCACCAACGAATCTACGTATTTAAAATTTTTCCAACTATTTCGTGAATTTCTTGATTACTTCGTCGCGTTCGTTTCGTTTAATCACTTTTTCTAAGCGATTTGTCGTTTCGAAGTTTCGAAGATCGCATTGAAGTTGGAGTGTTAATTAAAGCTTAATTCGTACATTGATAATGTTGTTTAATCCTGCGAAATTCAGTTAAATGCATTAGGTTTGGTTAATAATTAAAGTACTTAATTGCCTTATCATTACCATTATCATAATTTATAGCTTGATTCTGTATACGAAATTTGCAATTTTAAACAGTATTTCAACCGATAGTATTTGTTTCCTATAAATGTTGGTCCTTTATCATAGTTACTGTTTTTTGCGATACCTAACAAAGGAAGTCATAAAAAATAAACAGTAGTGTTACTATACTGTAGCATGACAGATTACTGTAGATTTTTAGCTCTAGTATACTTTCTATATTAACGATTAGAAATTTTCAAAACACCACAAACTTTCCCCCTAGTAACCGTTTCCTGAACTAAAATATCTCACCCATTATGTAACAAAAGATAACTCCACTTGTGTCATTACTGCAAGTTGTTTGCTCCATAAATATAATTATTTGTTATTAATTTATTTTCAACGCAGTTGGATAAATACAGATTATAATGAATGATGGATTTCCGAATGGAGAGCAATTGCGTTTTAAAAATAATTGGCGGGGATTGTGGAGAGTCCTTGGAGAAATGAATTTTAATTAGCGATGTTTTATTAAAGTATAATAAACTGTATTTATTATAGACCCCTGATAACATAATGAAGCTACATATTGTATTCATTCATTGAATAGTATAATTATGAGTTAGTAGAATTCACACGGGTTTAGGTATTATTTCCTTGCCAAAAAAATAAACTTATCATGAAAAAGAAAAATAGAGACATAAGAAGGAATGAAAATGTTAAAAATATGTGTAAAAATATGCGGTAAACGAAAATAATTGGCCGCAAGTCTACATAAATGAAAATTTAAGCACACTCAAAAACAGTCAACAACCCCAATTATAACCTTACCAACATATGTAATACAGATATTAATTCCCATTTTGCACGATCCAAAGGAACGCGCAGATGAAGTTCCGAGCCAAGTTAATTACTCCAAGGTCTTATCTAAGAATTTATATGTTTTTACAGAGCACTTATACAATAGTTAAATTTCCCGTGCGACCGACGAACGACTAAAGTTCGAGTGCTGGCTCTCTTGTGCCACGTATCTGTGTTCTTATATGCTGTAATATTCCTTGTATACTTTTTTTAATGTCTTTTTACCTCGGTAATTGTATTACCTACCGTGTTTAGCTTGTCAGGACAAGAATCTTATTAGCCCTCTAATATTCTATATTAAAATATAATAAAATATTGTAAGGAGTTTTTTACTGAGAGAAAGGGGAATTATACGAGGAAAACATGGTTAATTTGTTCAAAGGAGATAACAGTTTGAAACTTATTTGAGTTTTGTTTAACTTCGAAATTTTACCTTAATTTCGCACCGATTTATGGCAACGTAATAATAATTGAATTTTAATTGAGCTGGTCAGGCTTTTTGAAAAGCAAATTATCGATACTTGGTTATTATTTAACTTATCTATATTTAGGTTAATATTTTTGCTTAGACTTATTGGTGTTTATTCTTTCTATTTGCAAAAGAAACCCTTCGTAAATCAATGGCTATTTTCGCAGGCGCTTGCAGATTTTAAATAAATATTAATACGTAAAGTGTCTTTTTAATTCAGATTTTCGCGTGTTATTCAAAATCTTGCAAATATAACATTAATTATGCAACAGAAACATTTTAATTAGTATAAGCTCACATATTTGTGTGAAAGTGAAAAATAATTAAACTTTTCGTCATACAATAGGGAAGTGCAAACAACAGCCAGTAACGCAGGAGCGCCTCGCAAAACTGGGTTTTCTCAAACTAAGTAAACCTTCTATTTGTTCAGGAAGCAGTTATTTCTATGAATTTACAACGGCCGTTGTAGAGTTGACATTTAATTGTTCTCGAAATTATTTTAGTGTTTTAAAACGAAGTATTTTAGTACCTAACAATAATTTTTATTTTGTACTAAAATATTTAAAAATCCATAATAACTATACCTTTAACTGAATTTAGTAACGATTAAAAGAGAACATTGTGAAAACCATTAATAAATTCTATGCAGAACAAACCAGCTAGAATTTTATTTAAATAATTAAATTCAGTTCCAATTACGATATTGTATATTTCTTTTATTCACAGAAAAGACTCAAGTCACATATATGACATTTTAAAGGACAACTTAAATTCTATTTGCCCTGAGTAAGTCGCACAGTTTAATTAAAGTTGCAAATTACATCTTAAATTAAATATGCACATCTGAAACTCCATGGAAGCTAGTTATCGAGTCGAGACAGTGCAGTTTTATGCATAATTCAAGCACCATATGCCGTTGACCTATATACACTATACCCCAGTTCCTTACCTTGCCTCTATGGATCTAAACGTTTCTATGGCCGTAATAAAAACGTTTAGTAGACCGTTGTTAACTCTGTGTAGGAAATGCATAACGATTTTCGAATGCAGAGAATGAAATGAAATTGAGCTCGGTTCTCATAAATGCGTCGTGAAGTAAGAAAATGCACAGATTAGTTTTTGACGATCCTTTAATATCCCTCTGAAATATGGATCTACAACTAAATTTGTTTATACACGAATCACAAAAACGTAAATTAAAACTCATACAAGTACATTTAAGGGTGTTTATTTGTGAATTAATTCCAAAGTGTTAGCTGGATAGTAACATTGTTTTAAAAGTGTTCATTAAATAGAAGTAAGTACCAGTTGCTGAAATGCATGGAAGACTATAATTAAATCGATATTCTTATGCTTATTCCTTATATTTGTACCGTACGCATCGCATTCACATTCGTTATTTGTATAGGAAATGCACTCATTTGTGTGACATTGTATAAAAAGCAGATGAAATCCAAAACGTCTGCTACGTATGATGCCTCCGACGCCTTGTGGACCTTACTTTTCAAGGGAATTCTTTTAAAGTAGAGTTTTCCGTGTTGGGTAGACCCCCTACTTACTGATTTTCTGTAACTTTCTAACTGTAGTAAAGTTAAATGTTAAAAACTTAAAGGGTGTGCATGTGTTTTACATGTTAATTAATTTGTATCCCCTTGCAGGTTGTCATAGACCCCTAGGGGTCGATATAGACCACTTTGGGAATCACTGCTCTAAAGCTTTTCTTTATATTTGTAACCAGTGAGTTGTAATTATTATCAGCGGCATCACACATGGACAAACGTGCCGCTTTCGGCACAGAATCGGTAATGAATGGCAGCTGTGTATTATTTTTATGTTTAAAAACAAAGACAAGCGGACGTATTTCCCGATTGGAAATAGCCATCTGCAGTTCAGCTTAATTAATAAATCGAACAGTTATAAATAATAATTATCTCTATTTTCATTAATAAAATTGTTTATACATAAATATTGAATATATGTGATTTAGTATAGTAATTGATTCTAACACTATTACAGTGTGTCTAGTAGGCAGTAATGGCTCTATGACTATGACGCTGCGGTAGAGTTCGAAAATTTTTGCAAGGATGTCTTGTGATGTCATCGAGCCGAGAAGAAGAAGTAGTGGCTCGCTCCGAACTAGACTTCGCGTTGTAATGTAAAAATCAAGAATTTTTATTTGATACCATATATTTACATGAAAATTGTCTATTTTAATCCCCCACTCACTTATCGAAGTCGCAAAGCAGGGTGCTCATATTTCTTGCTAAACAACTGAGCTTATCTAGTGTAAGGTATCTTAAACTCGTCAAGTGCAGTGTGTTAGGTTTTGCTCAGATTTAGTTAAGCTGTGTTTACGATGCGACACAGATTAAGTAAGCTTAATATGTGCGATTTCGTATTGTATATTTATTATGTTGAAAATTTAAATTCTTTTTTCTAAATTCAGTTTTGCACGTAACGAAGAAAGAGATTGAGTCTCACAACAGAGGGGTCCTAATAGGAATCCCTATTGCCATATACTTTGTATATGTAATCTTATACAGATATTTTGGAACAAGTAAAATATATTTATTTATTTTTCGTCTCTGATACTGCGCTGGTTATATCTTTTTAACGTTGTACAAAGTAACATCGAAGGAAGCTCTTGTTTCTTGCAAAACAACACAGCGTCTCTAGTACGAGGCATGTTAAACTCGTCAAGTGCAGTGTGATAGGGTTTTGGATCTGATTTTATAATGTTGCATAAAAATCCTTTATTTAGTATTGTATCCCATACTGACAATGTTCTGGTAATATCAAATTTATATAGGAAAATCGATGAACTTATAAAATAAAAGAAAGCTCATATTTCCTGCCAAACAACGCAGCTTATCTAGTACGAGGTATGTTAAACTTGTCAAGTGCAGTGTGTTAGTTAGGATTTTGCTCAGATTCAGTTAAACTGTGTTTACGATGTGACACGGATAATGTTAAACAAATATGTATAATTCACTTTTGTATCCGATAATGACGGTGCAGTGTTAAAGTACTAACTTAATATAGTTAGTACTTTAAAAGTTATGTTATAGATTATCCCCCTTACTAATAAAACATTTGTCAATTGTATAAGAAGCGTATAATGACCCCCTTACTAATAAAACATTTGTCAATTGTATAAGAAGCGTATAACGAGTGTATAGTAATTTTGTTACTAATAAACAATGTATAAGGTGTTCGTTGTTTAAACTATGTACAAGCCTCGTACAAGTTGTATGAAAACGTTATACAGCCTCATACCTATGTTTAAGCTCTGTATAAGTCATTATATAGGAAGATGGCGGCTTTATTTTGAATCAGCTGATGGGGTGAAGTATTGTCAGTTTGAAAATTGAAGCATTGGAAATGGATTATATACATTTATTTGTTCAATTTGATGATGTAGATTCAATTGCATGTCGAAAAATGAAGCGTTATAAAAAAAAAGGAGATCTATTTAAATAGGACGATACTGCATTTAAAGACAAATATCGTTTTACAAAACTATACGTTCAGAAGTAGCTTTCTCTTTTTTGAAAAAAATTGAAAACTGGCGGTTATCAGCAACAAATTCAAGAAAACATTAATTGGAATGTTATAAGGTCTATAGACACAGTGCACACGTCGAAATAAAGAAAGTGACTGGAGATGCAGGACAATATTATATAAATAGAAAAGGATATTACCTTTTGAACGTACAGGTAAATCTAAAATTATCATATACACAACTAACGTGATTCGCCTAGTCCTTACGAACTGATATTAGGTTCATAGAGACTGCTTCAAAGTCGAATTAAAATTTATGAAAAAGCTATTCTTTATTTACCTATGGCTTTATTATGAGGAAAAGATGTTTCTGTTTTACTGTATGGTTTCTGTTAAGTAAAAAGTAGTAACTCACAACGAAGTAGCATGAACTTATAAATGGAATTCCCTTTTTTTAAGGTTCTATGTGACGATGACGAATAAGTAGAGATATTGTGGCACATTGGCGTGGAAGTACACACGACTCCAGAATTTTTAATAATAGCTGTTTATATCAACGCTTTGGAGCTAATGAATTTTCAGGTATAAGTTATAACAAGATGAAGTATAAAGGATGGAAAAAATGTGAACATAATTAAAAATTAATATAATAAAACAAGTTATTTAATTTGATGTTTTATTTGATATATTCTCTAAAATTTGTATTTCCAATTGTAACTTTCGTTTTTTTTTTAAATTGCTATTTGTCTGCCCCACTTTCTTCTTCTTTAAAATTTTCCTCCTTAATATAGGCTTTTTTCTTACTTTCGTGTTCTTCCTCCTTATTTTGAATTTTTTGCACAAACTAAATTGTAGCAGAATTACCTTTCGAGAATTTATTCGCCAAATACTTGGACATTGAATCAAATGCGATGGAGGTATGTCAAAAGTCACACAACTATCATCATCAGAATTCTGGGGAAATCGTAGGATTCTCATTGTTTGTATTCGTCGCCGTATTCTTGTCTTCGAAATTTTTGTAAATGGGTTTTAAAACTTCTCGTCACATCATCTGTAAAAGATGTGGCAACATAATTAAATAGCTTTATTTGTAAAATTAGATTAATCAATCCATATTTTTATCATAAAATCTTTCTAAACTTACCATTTCATTTTCTTTCCAGTTTTGAGATCGGTTTTTTATTATATACTTACTGAAGCCATTGTAAGAATTTCAAATAAATATTTTCTTAACTATTAACATTAATTATAATAAAAATAATACACAACTTTCGGAATTCGCTCGAAAATTAAAAATAAATATTATAAAAAATTATTTAATAAACATTTATTACTACGACATTGTCAATTTGTTGTCTTCTTTAGACAGTGATAGTTCTTTTCATTCAGTCATTCGCTCTAAACAGTCTATAATTGTACACACGTTATACAGCGTTTATTAGTAGTCATTTTTTATACACCGTTTATCTATTGTACAAATCGTTATACAGTATATAACTATACAGTGGATGATCAGTTGTTTGACAAGTTTTTATTAGTAAGACCGATAAGAATTTATGCATAGAATTTTGGCAAAGCGTCTTAGGAGTGAAGCAAAATTTATTTTTCAATTGAGTCACAACCTACGTATAACTGAAATTAAATTCTTTAAGTGAAAATAAGATACATTTTTAAAATACAAACGCATTAATGAGTAAGTTCATGTTGAGTATATTAGAAATCATCTATATTAATTTTCATACAGTATAATCCAGCTGAATCACACCATAGACGTTACTAATGGCGCTTATGACAATATCAATCAAAGGTACATAAACATCCTCAATGAATCGATTAACCCATTAACCATGAGAACAATTTAAACACGATCTCAAACGGATGGAATTGTGTCAAGAGCTGTTTAACTCCGTAATCTCTTATCTGCATTCCCCACGGCTAATTGTATAGCGTGCATCCCGATCTCTTTACCAGACCGACCGTAATTATAAGAAACAATGATTAATTATTTAGCGCTCGCAACAGAATGAGGAAGTGCTGATATAAGTTCGTTTTAATGATATTAAGTATTTAGATCAGGGACGGTCTTCGGTTTAGTATGAACCTGTGACGGGCAAACCTTCGGTACTAATCATGTGCATCAAGCCTTAACAAAAGGAGAACTGCAGCGAATACCATATCAAAACAGTCGTAGATTTTTTTATATAGACAAGAAGGTATTTAACCACGAGTCCACCAGTGGTAAGTAGTACTGTAAAAAGTAAGCTTTACTTTGACAAAAAATGTTTCAAACGGAAAATTGTCTCTTTATGCCCACTGTTAACTTCCTAGAAAATGAGTTAAACTAATTTAATAGTGCAGATAAAAAATTGCATTCAATACAATAATTCAAATAGTTCATTCCATTTCTAAATAGGAATTTGTTTTGCTTTCACGGCTGTTGGTGGCACAGATCAGCTGGTAATTCTAAGCTCTGTAATGTCTCTAATTTCTTATGATTTACACTGAATGAAGCTATTTGACGCACGTATTGGGCGCGCGGAAGTTAAATGTTTTCTATTTGACGTTTAATTTCCGGCTAAATGTCATTGTATTTTATGAGAGAGAAAATGATGGTAAATAATGAACGATATAAGACGGGCCGAAATTACATGAATGAAATGGAAAATTTGATTGAAGGTCCTTGGAAATTGACGAATACATTTAGAAATATTTTCTAACATTATTATTATCGAAAGGTTTAGATGCCATCATTTGTAAAGACATTAATCTACAAATGTTCAATTATCTTTGCATTGATGTATTGAAAACCCATGAAAAAGATTTATATACAATCCCTTAAGGTCATTTATAGCCGACCTAACCAATAAATATCGGTCTGGAATAAAAGTTTTCGGCGGGCGATTTACATAAAATTTGATATAGTACTATTAATTTTTACAAATAGCTTGTAAGGTAGCCGAAGTTCGTACCCTTTCGCGATAACCGCGGGAATGGACGTTTTTATGGCTATCATAAATTCCTTTGGTCTGAAACTGCTCGTTTTAGGCTCTCCGAGTAATGCTTCATAGTTATAAGTGTTTGACATACAACTTGCTATTTATATTATCTATAGATATACCGCAAAAACCATACAAATATTCACATTCATAGTATTAGAAGTCTATATTTAGAAACGATTAATTTCATAAAGCAAATGAACCTGAAAATGAAATAAAATTAACATAAAGCTTGCGTTGACAGCTTGTAATTTGTTCTCAATAGGCCGTTACTTACGTTATAATTACACCTTAGTAAACAACGCGAGTTTTAAACAGAATATTGCGACACGTTGAATCCGGACGCAGTATAAACAAAATGTTCGAAAATAAATACATTTAACACGTTGTACGCAACGCAGCTTCGGTTAACTATCCATGAATAATAACTATAGCTGCGCTTCGGGGAATCTATAACGCGGTTTAAATTAACTGTTGCGCAAATTATTTGTGCGGATTGTGGGAGCTCTTTGATGTCATTGTGTATTAATATTTTTGATGCATTTTCTTGTGAGTAAATAATTATATCCCGTTACATGAATGCAAGATATATTTTATAAACGTTCAGCGATTTTCTTAAGAGACTTGAAGTTTATCTAAACCACAAATAGATTTTTCGTTGTCTACGTCCATTGGGGATTAAAACCTAGACGTCGGTTTATCGATGGTGCACTTACTACTTACGGCCGTTTTCAATATTCTTTCTATCACTTGTTTTGCTTACTAAAGTCAGACAAATCTATCTATTTACACTTATTTTATTTCAATATCCTATCGACGGATAGCCTTTGCTATGGCTTATGTTAATTTAACGTCATATAATCTGAGATAACAATCTATCCATAATCTTTGGTACATTATTGAAAACGGCTGTTAATCAAAAACGGACAATGTTCTGACTGTCATTTGAAATATGTGACCTACAATTAACAAATCGTTTGAAATCCGCCACTTTAATTTTTAATCACAGTTCCCTAAGGACGGGTAATTTATCAAGTCGTTAACGATTAATATGCTTCAAATGTTTGTGACTCTAGCGTGTCATTAGCTATCATAATTCATCTAGATTAAGCCATTAATAAAAGTCATAAATATATAAGTTAAATAGACTATTTGTTTTGGAAATTATATATGAATACGATTAATATGTTTTGTGTAGTCATTAAAAGAAAAAGATACCTTATGAACGTCTTTTATAAAATAAATCCGTTTTCCGTATTCTTCTCTAATATATTAAGTAGAAAACTAATAAATTATTGGGCGGAATGAGTTTAATAGCATTAAAAACTAGATCGGAATGAGAGGTTTGTTAAACAATAGATACCTACTCACAGTTTTATAGTTTTGCTTTGGCATAAGTTAAGAGATAAGCGAGATTATAGCACATTGTATTTTGTAGCTTTTAAACGAAGAAGGCGCAATGGTAGCTTTTTATTCTATTTGTATGTATAATGTATACATCAGAATTAATATGAAAGGCTATTATATATTAAGATTTATTATTCTATCGGAACGATGGTTCACTCTGAATCTTCCTATCTTCATATCCTGTCCTTCCTAATCTGAACTATCAGTATCAAATTACAACAAATAAGTACCTAATCCAAATTCACTTAAAGACGAAATATAAAAGAGGTATAAATACCTATGATTTCACTTTCGCTTCCATATATTTACGAAGCAATGTATTTACATTAATTCGGAATGTTTATTCATCGCAAAAGACGACAAACAATCACTTACACCAAGCGATAATTTAAGAGGAATTCCATTTTATCCCCGTAACCCATTTCAGATCGTAAAACCTAGGGCACACTGGCACAGATTACATCATCCAACTTTTACGATTGCGTTGAGCGTTCACTCTTTTTGGTCTTCACTGTGTAAACATTGATAAGTGTCCATCGTCTGTCCTACACATTATTTTGTAACGCGCGAATTGTGATAAGTGAATTCGAATTTTAAATTTTGTTTTACTATCTTGAGTTTGCGTAATAGATTTGTAAGAATAGAAAGTCACATTGAGATGATACGATTATTCATAAAACCTAATTTAGGTCGGTATTTAAGATTGTCGTTAAATTAATTTGGGGCGATGTATTTTGAATGGAATTGCTATAATGTTATGGTTAATGCTATCACGTGTTCTTTAATATCACAAAATATGAGACGAAATAGTTCCGCGTCACGCAAACAATCTAATAATGTAAAAGGATAATGCATTATGTATCGTATAAATTCATTTAGTTATGAATACATTTTGTATTTACATACAATCTCTTACTATCATCACTAAGCAAGTTGTTATAATATAATAAGTGATGATAGACCGCAGTGACTATTCTACTGATTAAGTTATTAACACAAATTAATCAGTAAATAGTCCATAATCACTTGTACACTTTATCGTGACAATGCACTTAACACTTTGTTAAAATTAAAACAATATATACTAATTTAATTATCTGTTCAATTATTTGTATCGTGTGCACTCAGCTTCAAAGTAAATAGATCTATTTACATGACAATTAGTCATTAACAACCGCAAATGTGCATTAATAATAATGGCCATTCATTTATAAAATTGATAATAATTATTGTGCCACGTATCACTTGAAATTATTAACCAATTAAGATAATGATCAGTGTATTATATAGAAATATCAAAGGATTTGTTTTGTTAATTTACAGTATTAATATGTTATTTATAAACTACTAGCTGTGGCCCGCGGTTTTACGCGCGTATATCTCCCAACCCCGTGGGATATCCGATTTTTGTCCTTTCATCCAAATTGGTTTAGTGCTTCAGGCGCAAAAAAGACAGATATACGGACAGACAGACTAACTTTTGTTTTAATAATATTAGTAAGGAAGTAGCCATAGAAATAGTACTACAATTCAAATTAGTGTACAATAGAATAGAATAATAATTTAAAGTACGATTTCCAAATAAATTGACTAAATAGGCTTCCTTATAACGCTTTGAAATTAAAGGAAATAATAAATATGCTAAAATATAACATTTTATCGGCGATGCAGAAGACGAATGTTTGCGAGTGCGTTATATGTAAATCTTCAATGAAGAATACAGTACAATAGATATCGTGTCAGCATCAAAAACCCTCTCGGCAAATAAAGGCTCAAATTAGAAATATTGTAAAAATAACCGTAACATTTTTACGATTTTGGAGTTTATTAGTAAGTGTCATGGTTGTCATTAGGGAAAAATTATAACAATCAAAGCAATTAAATGTAGCTTGGACTTCAGTTCACTTGGACGGAATTTAGCTTTGATTTTGTATGTGATAGTCTAGTTGTATTGTGATCAAAATTAAAAATGCATTTTCGGATACGGTGTGACCAATATTTGACCATAAGTATTAAAGCAGACGTCCAATTACGAATGGGAAGAAGGGTCAGAATTATGTTAAAGCATCATCATCAAAGTGAAGCATCAATTGAGTAATTCGAGATCAATGTTGTTAGCAAAATCAGTGAAAGAAAAACAAAATTGACCCTTTGATTAGATTCACAATACTTCAAATTGATACCGAGTTCTTTATGGAAGGATAAAAACGAGCGGCCAACTTACTTTGTGCTTGTGCTCAAAAGAGTAGGCACGGCAGATTAAATTTTTGAGCCTCTGAACCTTTGTGGCCAGGTTTTTGCAACAAGTGAATATAGGATTTAGAAGATTTAGAAGATTTTATTGACATTTTAATAAGAAAATTACTTAATACTAGGACTTATTTGTTATCCTGAAATTAAAAAATATATATACTAAATATAATACTTTTAAAGGATTTTAAACGCGGTTTAGTATACTTCATTATTAAAATCCTTAATAAAATAATATTTTTTTACTGTATCATCCAATGAAAAAAATATTTTTTGGACCATCTTGACATTTTTATGTGGGTAGAAGTATTTAACAAAGATGTTGTCATCACCCGAATTTCAACTGTCACTTATGAGTTATTGAGATGGACGTTTACGATCCATTTTATTAGCGTTTCGTAATTTTTCCTTATACAATTTAAAATTAATAATAACCTCTTTGAATCGTAGGCTGAATTGATACTTATTTAATGTTCTTCATATAAATTTGCCTTCAATTTTTCATACTCGATTCGGGACTCTACAAATGTGCCGAAGATTAAATCGCAAACAACGCTGCGAAACATCTGTTGATATTTTTCTTTGATGTACCTATTTATTTTTCAGTCAGGCACCCGATTGGAAATGAAGAAAAATATATGTACGGAAGTAATTTACATAAGCATCCAGTATATCGCAGAATGATATTACGGTTTATAACGAAATATGATATTGTTCTATAACATTAACATGGGACAGAATGAGAATAATCTTCTATTACGATCGAATCTGGTTTTTACTCGTAGGATGGATTTCGAAGGTCTTAAGAAGAATAATATGACAGATTAAAGTATGGCATTCTATTTCTTTGATCATCAACTTTTTCTTATCTCTTTCTCCCACAAACAGACTAACAACATGAATGACATTTGTGCTGGCCCATTGTGTAATTCCCTGCGGTGGTCACTTGATATAAGACTCGCTCGCTTAATCACTTCCTTATATAAAGAAAATATTTAGCATTAGCTGCTGCCTGCTTTGCTCGCGTGAGATTCGATGCCTATAGATAAATAAAAGGTATCTTAAAACCGTACAGTAGTTTTTGATATGGTAGGCAGGCAAGCGGAGCATGCGGTTCACCTAATGTCAAGTGACTGACCGCATACCATGAACATCTACAACAACAAAGTGTCGCAAATGTCTTGCCATTATCGACCTCATCCAAACTTTCACATTTATAATATTAGAAAGTAAATTTAAATTTTAGCAATAAACAATTGAAATACAACATTCAATAAAACCACCAACGTTAATACAAAACGTAATTATGTTCATACGTTAATCATGTAACATTTTGACGCTGGGAGTACGTTAATTTCCATGACTAAAGCAAATGATTTAAGCGCTCCCAGTAAACCATTTTTCAACGAGTTCTTTATTTCCCCGAGTATTGTTATTTATGGGAGTCTGAAAATTGTTGCTGAAATGAAAATATTACATCACCCTTTTTAATTTGCGCCGTTTTAACAATTCATTACGAGTAATAGCCATTTTTGGTCTCTAGCCTAAATGAAAACTTACTTCTAGGGACTAATAAATTTGTTAATTTGTCGTGATAAATCTTTCTTGTTTAACAAAATATTGTTTGTTATAATGTACGTTTATTATATAGCAGAAAATACTCGAACTTATTTTCAATTTACGTGGATTTAAAACACCATTGTAACCTATATCTAAGTACATGAATTGAATTGAATAATGCACTCAAATAACGTGAAAGCTTAATCCCTGTCTAAATAATAGGTGAATCGTACTTTTAGCTGAATCATAAAGTATATTTGATAGAATCTAAAGCTTAATGCTTAAAATACTCGTATAAAATACGGTCTGAATGTTCCGAAATAATCCAAGTAAGGTGGTGCCTAACTTCACCAAAGTAAGAAACAAGTATCTATCGTTAAAAATGTGTTTACTAAAGTTTGGAATATATTTCGGTCCGCTTTAGTATAATCGTTTTACAAAGTTTCTTCAAAATATTAGGGGCGAATAAAGTTTCAGAAGTGTATAGATTATAAGGCTATTCATCCAAACTAATTTAAACAAATATTTTACTGGTTGATGAGGTGATAGATCTCTACTTAAAAAAGATATACGTTTGCGTTTGGCGTGAAATAGTAGCATCTCTGAAATTTCTTCATCCTATGGACCGGGCGCTCGACTTTTTAAACACCCCTCATAACCTTCTGCTTCTTTCTCATCACCAAATCTTTCTTCAAACTTCCTTGTTTTGTTACCCAGTAAAGATCCTGCAAAAGAAACTTTATACTAATTACATCAATCATTATCATTTTTTTTCCATTCGCTTAAAATAATAAATCTACAAATCTTTAAATATTAACTGATCCACCTAATTTTTCAATAGTTCCAATCATTCCAATATTTATAATATCAGCACGAGCAACAGTATTTATAGACTGCCTTCAAGTAGTAAGCATAGTATCATACAAAGTCCACAGACCTAACTAATAAAGCTATTCCAGCAATATAATTTTGTATTCACGGGATCGCATTGTCAAAATATTCATATCCGTTCTGGGTGTCTAGACGGCTGCAGATACTGTCAAAAGCAGCTGCTAGTTGACATATTGAAATATCATTCATATTTGTTTCTATGTTTGCCAACAGTGGCCAAATATTTTCAGCTTAGTTGTTACTATTTCAGTGCTATGAGTCACAATGTTTTGATAACCTGTATATTTTTAACTAGCTTGTTAGAGAGTCGATTTTTTGGATTTGATACATAAATGCCCGAACACTGAACGGAGACTCAACTTTAAGGAGCTTTTAAATATCGACTTAGAATAATTTTTAAGCACATCTCGAAGTTAATAATGTATTGAGTATTTACTATTTAGGCATAAGAGATTTATAACTAGCCGTTAAAGTAGAAATCAATCAATCATCAAAAAAATAGTTCCAAAATTGACAAAATCGAAATCGGTCCAAGACTACAAATATACAGCTTTAATAATATAGATACATAGTGAAATACTGTCAGCGCGTAACACATAAGAAAATGTAAAACATAAAATCTAAAATAGCTCATTGCCTATAAGTGCCCTCCTCATAACGAACCACTTACGTTATACCGTTTAGCGTACGTTTGACTGGACCGAAGCGTAAAGCGGCGAGAGTGCTCCCAGAAGTTCAGGAGCATTTGCCAATATTTTTCCCAGTTTTATTTTATGTGATCAAGGGTAGAAGCCCTGGTTATTACTTATTTCATAGTAATATGTGGTATGTACCTACATGTTCTGCATCAATATTTTAAAAGTGAATCGAAGGTTGTGGTGATATCAAGTACTCAATCAAAATTTGATGGATTAATATAAATATGATAAGATGCTGGATTAATATAAATATGATAAGAGTATTTACTCTCTATATAAATAAAGCTCGTGTTTAACCCAAGTATTAAATTCACTGAAAAATGTTAGGAAAGTGGGTAAAAAGGTCGCTAGGCTATAATTTAGCTTTTATATCTGTTTTATACTTGGTTCCTAAAAGTACACTTTAAAGGCAAAAGCTAAGAGCTTTTGGTGTGTGGATAATTATGATTTATTAACTTTTACGATTTCCTAAAACGTTGATCTCCTGAAAACACGTGTAAAAGGTTTGATTACCTTGAAGATTAAATTGGTTAAAATTTACCTTTGGTCTTATAATGGTTTTAATATTTGTCTAAATGTTATCGTCGCTATACATTTTATTTATACGATGTAAAATTTATACGTTAATTACGAAAAAATGCATTTCTCGAGTCCACAAAATCAATTCAGAGGAAATAATGAGCATGAAACTTTAAATGCTAATATTTACGTTTAAACGCGTTTAATAAGGATATAACAGGCAGTTTAATTTAACAATGTAATTCGGATAACACCGAAAGTTTAATTAAGGCAATTAAAAAGCGTCACAATGGTGTCTTGTTGAAGATATGGGTCGGCCCGGTTCAGGGGTTATCGTTTGGGAGCGTGCTTTTGCTTTTAGGGATCTAGGACTCTAGAGTATTCTTGAGCATCCTGGAAAATAAGAAATTGTTGTGTGAAACTTTGAGGCAATTAAAAATCACAATGGTGTCTTGTTCATGATATGGGTCAGTCCGGTTCAGATGTTATCTTCGTTTGGGAGGGCAGAGCGTACTTATGTATGAAGGGTTTAAAAGATCTACAATTACTCTCAACAATACTTAAGCATTCTAAGACATAAAAGGAACATGAAATAGTTTTGAGTGAAAGTTCGGTGAAAATATTTGAGAGATACGAAACATTATTGTGTGAAATTTTAATTGGTGATTGGACAAAATATGGGTTGTATATAGCGGCAACGAACGTGTAAATGTTTTCAGGGTTCTGGGACTCTAGAATAATTAAGAATTCTGGTGTTAACACATGCGGGGAATAAGAAATTTCGTATGTGAAAGTTCAAATAGGGCAATTAAAAGGCGTCACAATGGTCTCGTTTAAAATATAGTTCCGACCGGTTCAGAGATTATCTTGGTTTGTGATGACAAAGCGTACGTTACGCTTTTAGGGTTCTAGGTACCTTGTAGTCTTTGAATAAATAAATAAGAATCGTTTTCGTTTGGATTGTCTTATTTGATATATTTCACGTCACGTCTCTTTTGGATTGATGTCAAAGAAGTTTATGAAGCAAGTCCTTTTGCCTTGCTGAATTTCAGAGTCTAGTTTAGAAAATGCCGATTGTCAATTACTGTTTCTCAATATATTATTGGTAGTTTTACCTTTATATTTTTGCTCTTAAAACCATACTTATAAAAGTTTAGCAGAATTATAATTTTAGGATCGTAGTCGAAAGAATGTCAGTGTCTCGTTTTAAAACTCAATATACTACAGAACCACAGTTGAATAGAGGTACGCTCTTAGCTATTTATCTTTCAATTACGTCAACCGCGCGGCCCTTCTCATTATAAATGAATGGGTTATTGTATGACTACCATGAATCAAAATGCAACAAATATTCTTAACTATGTTAAAATGTAATGCGATCTGAAAGTGTGTTTGTGTATTAAATTGCTTATTTATAGTCAGTAATGATTTGAATAGAAATAATTATATATTGTTGTATGGAAACCTTTGTGTGTTTATCATAAAGTACGTGTTATTTTTTATAAAATTTGTGACCTGAGGAATATACTTATTGAACCAGTTTATTGTCTTACAGGATTAAGCAAATCTCAACTCTTACCCAAGATATAATTTTTACGTGCGGTGTGACGAAAGGTTGCCCGTGTATGTTCCTCTGCAATAAAAAAAATTGTTTCACAGACGTCCTACATATATTTTTAGACGGAGACTGTTTTTGAAACATTAATGTTTTAAGTAGGTAGTAGTTTTATATTGGTACGTTAAAAGCTTTTGGGTCTTTAAAAATTACATTAATAAGCCGTTTTTTCTGAGTTTAAAGATTTGTTGTTTTCGTTATTGTAATGTTAAATATGTCTGAATAAGTAAACGCAGAGGTTTTATGTTGTATGAAATCTAGTGTCTACTCTTTGCTCCCATTTGCACATTTATCCGTAGCAGATGCCAGGCTAAAGTCAGGCAGTGTAAAACAACTTATTATTTAAAGAAGTGAAACGACATCGAGTTAAAACTAAGTTATTTAAGTCGTAACGAGAAAAATAAAGACGACTGCAATAAGAGAAAGAACCCACCCCTTTATGTTTCTTGGTAACAGTAAAAGTAGGTCATCCTTCATAACTCTTGTGATAATTAGTTATTTTTAATGATTCCATATGTCAGCGGCTATTTAAACAAAATCTACAGGATTTGTTGTTTTGATAAAACACTTTGATGTTGCGTTTAACAATATTTTAATTTTTATGACAGTTTAAGAACTGGAGTCTTTATAATATTCAAAACATTGGTCGAGACGCGAGATTTTTCAAACTTTATTTAAATAGTTACGACTTATATGAAAATGTTTGAATGAAAGCTGAAACTAGAAATATATTGAAAGAAAAGTTTAACTGCGGTGTATAAAATTTTGCTAAAATGATTTCGTTCTCAAGCACATTAAAATTTTAAATGCGCGAGGACAACGAGTTTATTTGCAAACTCTTCGCATTAATCTACAATTTAAGGCTTCTTCAGAACATTGCGATAAATTACAAAAAAATGTATTGCTTCGCTCAACTTCTCCGTTTTGAGCATTGTCATGCAGTGTCCCATACTTGACCTCAATTTAATTGTTTGCAAAAGAAGTTTCAAGGTTATGTTATGTTAAAGTGACATTCTGTAAAGTTTTTAGGTGTTGAATTATTTATTTAAGGGCATGCATGACGTGAAGGGCACATACTATTGATTTTGTGTTTAAACATATGGTTTGTCACAGCGTTCTTCGAATACACAATCCACCTCCTATAATTTGTTTAAATTTCGTTTTAACGACAGAATTATAGCGTCATGATTTATAGTGTTTAATATTTTAACATCGTTTAAAATCGTTTAATATTCTATTACAATAAATATTAAAGTTATTGTGCCATTAGAAATACTCGTGCACTGTTAAGCACAGCCTTCCCAGTGCGGCGACTTCTGTAAGGCACTGTCATATTTTATAATAACTACGTCGCAGACGGTGGTTTAAGCCATGACATCTAGAAATTTCTCGCAATAAAGGATTAAAATTGTGTTGGTAAATATAACTTATATTAACAAGTTTAATATTGAACTTATTAACTATTTTAGAACCGTAATACAATTTAGGAAACTTAGATTTATTATCAACGAAAGGTATAATTTGGTTTAATATTTTCACAAGCCCAAATGAAATAGCTTTGTTAGGGAATGTTTTAATAACCTAGTCATATCATCCGAAACTTTTTAATAAATGAACATAATTGAGACATCAAAGGGCGTTTAATTAAGCACGTTAGTTTACATAGTAAATCTAGTTTAATAAAGAAAAGGCAACAATGTATTCTTGTTTCGCGCCTATTTTTCTGAGTCACGTCATTCGGTTTAAGTGATCCGTTGACCTGGAGCGGATTGCTTGTAAAATGTAAACGTGTTTAGATTTCACAAAGCGTGGGTGTGAGCTTTTTCACATCTTTCCTATTCATGAGTCATAGTTTAGCGCTCCTTCATCTAAATTAAACGACGGGTATTAGAATTTCGTGTGATAAAGCGTTTAGGATAAACGGTAGAAAGTAGAAACACTTATGTTAGTATAATAGCTTTCTGTTTTGGTGTTTGCGTCCTTTGTAAAAGATGTTGAAGGAAAAAACACTTTGTAATCTAATGTCTAGGAATTTATGATATCAAATAAGGACTCAAATTTTCATATTTACAATAAAGATGGATTACATAAACCCAAAATTAAGCAGCTGTAAAGAGTAACGTTCCAGTAAAACAAACAACTGAACAAAATAAAATCCAGAGAAATAGATTAACACATTTGTAAAATTAATAGAAACCGTGCAAATACCTAACTTTCCTTTCTAAATACGCTATTACAATACGTAGTGTAAACACAAATACACAGGTAACATATCCCTTACATTCGTCCGACACGTTCATTTTCCATTTCCTGAACTAATTATTCCCAGTGGATTTACCTTCCATTAGAGTAAAAAAGCCCGTAGCGAGACGGTTTTAATTTTCCTTGTATCACGAAAATATTTTCTCATTCTAGGGCTTGTAATAAATTAAGACAAAAGCTTTTTATGCAACAGGATGGCGAACGAGCAGACTAGACGAAGTAATTGTATCAAGAGGAGACATGCTGTTCACAATCATGTAATATTTATAAGTGCTACACCTACGCTTAGCTTCATAGATAATTTGAACAGGATGATATAAGATGGGTAAAAAATTGCTTTAGAGGTATTGATTGGCACTCACTCAACTTATAGTATTAACTTGTGTTATCTATGAGTTTGTGTGTGAGCCAATGAAAACCAAAACCAGGCCTGTTTCTTTGTGAAGCGAATAAGAATCTTGCAAACAATTGAAAACTATGATCGATCGTTCACAAAAAAAAACCTAAAAATACATCAAGTATTTGAATTAACTTCAACCATTTGAATTAGCCATAAAATATATTCGAAAGGTGAAGGCTGAAAGTTTTAACGATTAACATTCCTAAGCGAAAAGTGAATCGCTTTGACAAGGCATAACACAATTTCTTTCAAGATTGTCATATCCAAGTTATTCCCCTTCCCCCGAGTAAAAATACGAAAGTTTCAAATTAAATTCTTGAACGGGCTCCCAGAGGTACGCTGGAACACCGTATCCTTATTGTATTGGAAAAAACCACCTGGTAGATGTCAGCGGGAATTTTCTTCGCCTAGCGAATTCTATCTTCATTTAATTTGTACTGGAAATGTAATAAGTCTAACAATGCCGTTGGATTTTTCGTTTTGAGTTAGACTAATTGAAGTTTTAATTTTATTGGATGGCATTTTAAACCTGCATCGTTTGGGCGGATAGCGGATTAAAATGTTTGTAACGTTTTTGCGATCTTTTAGTACAATATATCCATTTGATTTATAGCTAGTTTATTTGAGGTTTTACGTTGCCGATTTCGATTGAGTAACTTTAAGTTGTTAAAGAGTGGAAGCATCCTAGACTACGTATTTTACTGCCGAAGTATCGAACGCCTGTAACTTTAAGTCTATGTTTATTATCATTGTCTCATTGAAGCGACAGAGTATTGTGTAAGTACGACCTAAATTTAAGTTTCAAGTATTCAGACTTTGTTCTATTGAATTAATAGATCTATTGTAAATAATTTTAAACCAATCAAAGGATAACCGTTTATATTTATCTTCTTAAAAAATTACAACAGTTTGAAATACAAAGTATAGTTTTCATCAGTCATGTTTATTATGAAACTGTAGTATTACGCGTAATAAATGGTATGTGATATGAGGACAAAGGTATTTTATATCGTTTGTGTCCGCCGGCTTAAGCTGAAAAAATGTAGGGGTAACGTTGATATATATAAAAATCCTTATATATCAATGTAGGGTAAACATTATTTAGTCCGATCCTAGATTTTTGTTGAAATATATTTTTATTATTCCTTCTCACCCTTATTTAGGAAAATTGTAGAAATAAACATATAGGGCAAAAATATAAACAATTCTTATTTCAAGCATTGTATAAAAACCGATAAAATAAAAAGTAAGAAGGAACAAGGATCAATAGGAATTTATAATATAATACATCCTCAGAACAAATACAGTATAACATTAGAATAAACATACAAAAGAGCCGGCAGAAATGGATCAACATATTGAATTCGCGTAGATACCGGTCAAGGCTTGCGTTGTTTGAAGAATCCCATATTCCGATGCGTATTCCTAGCAATATGCGGAATTGCACAAGGAATATTATCAAATATTACAATGCAGAACGGACGATTGTTCAATGTAGGCATGAATCAGAAATCCTTCAGTTTCAGTTGCATTATTACGAGACTTTGAAATTTCACATGTTGTGTGGACGCAATACTTGAATAGTGTAGTTAAATTGCGTAAGCCTATGTATATGTATAACATAAAATAACTTTTTAATTTCATATTCCGTTAAATTTGACAGCTTTGCTTTCATCATGATTAATGACAAAATAAGAAAGGGTGTATGTGCCATACGCTTGGAGGCCGTTGGTTTTGCTATGGTTTTAACCTTACATGCATAACCGAGGTACGTATCGATACCTGTACAGTTTTATCATATACATGGTAGGTTTTGCCTGTAAGGTTAAAACCATCATGTAATCGTAACGTGCATGGGCTCCATATCGCTATACCATCGCCTAAGGGGTTTCTCCAATGCATTCAGTAATCACTACATAGTATAAAACAAAGTCGCTTTTTCTGTCATGTGTCATGTTGTATGTCCCTATGAACGCTCAAATCTTTAAAACTACGCAACGGATTTTGATGCGGTTTTTTTTAATAGATAGAGTAACTCATGAGGAAGGTTTTTATGTATAATATCATCCATTAAATAGTGGACAAATACTGTTATTTTTGAGGTTTCTAATGTTATGTCGCAAATAATTACATTTTTTCCGCTTACATTGCAAACGCAGGCTGAATCCTACGAGATTTATCAAAATAATGTACTAAGTATTGTACACAATGAAAAGGTCTACAGAAAACTCCGCGATGGTATATGTCTATCTCTTATGGATATCCCACAATAACATTTTTTTGTCATTTACTTTTTACGACAAATAATGACTAATATTCGAAGCGATTTTAACCAATACAGCATTAATCCTTATCCAATTAAATACCTTAAATACATTGTTGATTTTATATAGATCTATTTGGCCTTTTACAGCATCTGATTTAAATCAATATTTTTGAAGATGTACAGATTTAAAAATTGCGGAACGTAGCGTTTACGGCGACGCGGCGCGGCGGCAGCGTATTTAGTATATCAGCATTGCACCCGTGCGAAGCCGGGGCGGGTCGCTAGTTAAGAATATAAAAATAACTACCACTTCGTAAGTATTTCGGTTATTTTTAGATTTTTTTAAAAATATCCAATTATTATGACAACCGTGATGTTCCAATTGACGATTGCTATGAAAAATACACACAGAGTAACCTTATGGTTATTTTTAAAATTACTACTTTGATAATATTATAAATATGTCCATCATAGATCGTCATCACGGAGGTGCTTAGACAGCTGCTCTCAACCACATTTTGTAAACAATAAAGACCAAATCTGAGCCACGGTTTCCTAGTTTCGCAAATAGCTCTTCTAAAAGAAAATATGGGCTGTCACGACCACGAACATAATCGCGAATGAATATAGCTTTTGGCAAAGTAATGGAGCTAAAATAGAAAGATTTACGCCTATCGTTATTGCCAAACGTAAAGTTACTGCACCTAATTCAACAACAAATGATTCTTGAAATATTTTTGTTTTTCTGTCACAGAAAGGGAGGCTGAGAATGGGTTTGTTTGGAAGTAACTTAAACTAGATTGGCGGTGTCAATCAGTTAGAAATATAGGTAAGGGACTGAACGGTTTTCAGTTCTCTAGTTTATCGTATAAAATGCAATAAAACTGTGAATATGCCATGCCAATTTGCTAACCTCCTGGGTGCGAACGTGACCCAATTTGTGCAGGAGCTCGTTCACTCATTTAATAATGATCAAATAAATGGAAAATTGGATTGGTTCGCATTTGGTATATGAGGCTTTTTTGCACGGGCATTGATTCCAGGGATTGATTTTGTTTGTAAGAAAGTTGCCCTTAAGATAAGAGGTAGAATAAAGAGATTGTGTTGCCCATTTTACTTAACTTTTACTGTTGCCACGATTTAATTAATTCTAATTAAGTACTTTTTTAATAAGAGAACCAATTAAAAATGGTCCAACGATAGTACAAGCCCCTCGTTATCGCGTCATTTTGGACTTACACCACTTGTAGCAAGACAATAGCATGTTGTAGACTGCAGTGCCTTATTTTCAAGTGTTTACTCAGACAGCTATTTATAGCTTGCTGTTAGAGAGTTTTCCCGTGTGTACTGGTTTATTAACGTATTTTTTTAAGAAAACGAGCAAACGAGTTGCTTGATTGCAAACAATAAAACAACGGCATTCGCAAATGATTGGTATGAAATAAATAGTGTGTAATTTACACGGACATAGCGGCTGCGTATAGCTTCAAATTAGTGATTAATTTTAATTAGAGAAGAATTCGTTTTTGTTCTATAAGTAGGTGATGGAATAAATCCTGGGCCTCCTTTACATAGTAATGTTATTTCGTAATTGTTAACCTTCTGCCAACCTTATATTTGTTAAAAAATTAACCTTTAAAACGATAAAATCATTAAAATTGTATTGTAAAATGCAATGTTGGATTCGTTTGCCCGGATTTACATAGCAGTGTAATTGATTAAAATTAAGTTGAAAACAAATGTATTTCTCGATGCAAGAATTATAGTGTCGCACTGAGAGTTCATTTGTACAAAGGAAAATCCCAGTTTTTATTGAAACAAATGCTCTTCGCAATTGAAAATTCCTTTTGAACGCTATAACTCTTTGGGCAATCTTATAGAATTTTCATTTAATACAAAGTTTATCTAATGGAATGCGCTTGGAATTGTTTTAAGGTAATGTAATTAGTGTAACCTTTGCTGAAGAATTTATTTTTAAAATGAATGGCTTGGTATTTTATTAACCGTTATTTAATCAGTTATCGGTATCTACAAAGTTTTGCATTAAAATTTTAATTCATGTTATACGTTCATGTTACATTACTTTACTGTGTCCTAAAGACTGGAGAAAATAATAACAGGAAGTTCCATTCTTAACAATTTGTACTTCTTTCAAAATGACGTAGGAGATTGTATGCACAAAATACGTATGTTTTGTTCCATGACCTCACTTTATAAGTAAAAAGTTCCAAGCAGAATGTATATCACTAACAAACACAAAAAGCAAACAATGACAAAGTATGTGAGCTGTTTTTGGCTACAAGCTTAACCTTATGAAAATGAGTTATCCGAAACATAGTACGTGTCGAATTATTTAACAGTTCATGCATATTCGTTACAGGATTTTGTAGACTAGAATATTAATACTGCACTATGTAAATTAATTTGCGGTTTATACAATTAGTTATCAAGGAAAATGCATCCGGTATTTTAAAATTTTGTGAAGTAAATTAATGCGATATTTAAAATTTTAAAATTCATTGCATTGAGTATTTATTCTGCGCTGTTTTATCTGTGAAGTGAGCTTAACCGTATGAATAAGAGATACGCATCACAATATGTGAGGAATTGAGGATTTAGCTCATCCATATTCATTACCGGATTCGGTAACGACTTCAGGATATCGCGATGCCCATGTTTCTACAGCTTGTAATCAATGCAACGGTGTTTCCGTGACGTCAAATTGTAAAAAGTTTAGATAACATACATAACTAGCGAGGCTTCGGACGTGATATGTTATCCTACTTATATTATTAATGCGAAAATTTGTGAGGAAGTTTGTTACATACAAAGTGAGTGTGTGTTTTGAGGGTAGAGAGAGATTTCTTTAATAAACAAAACAAACAAACAGAGTTAGTGTAGTTAGTTTACACGGAGAAGTGGGTAGAACATATACCTTAATGTTAAAACTGTAGGAATTAACTGCTCCTTAATTTAAGAAATATTTTAAATAAGATTTCAAATGGTTGGAATGTTGATTGAAATGAACATTGCACTATTGCTGCTAGTTTACATATTGGATTATTCAAACACGCCCGTAATTTTGAACCAATTGTAGTTTGCAAATAATCACACATTATTGTGATTGCTTACTATCTAAAATACGAAAATTATTCTATACATGATGAATGCAGTGATTTGAGAAAAAGTTCATTTAAAGGCTAACCATTACATACAATATCACCAAGTCACTTTTCGCGTACACGCTTAAATCTTTTAAACTACGCAACCTTTAAATATGGGAATGTTGTTTTTACTGTTATTCGTGTATTTTTTTCATAGTTGTTTTATAGATTACATTTTATGTTACAGAAAATATTGAAACTCAAATCGATTTGACCAAAGTGGGTTTCTATTAATTATATTTCACCGTTATATGAAGGCATCACTTAAGATGTAAATAGCTTCCACACATCGAATGGTAATGTATCTAAACCGCCTCTCGTGCAATACTTCATGACAATTGCCCATTTCGTATTCATGGACGGAGACCACCGACTTTGTTATGACGTAGTAATTGATACATGTGTGTTATTGCATGACGTAAAGCTGACAAGATACAGATAATTTAATTAATTATGACATACAAATTAAAATATTAAGAGTTATTTGGAAGTTTTGTTATTTATTAAAACAAAGTTAAATATTTTTTCAAATCAATGATTGAAGATTAGTGTTACTTACTGAAATTATGATGAAGAGGTTCATATAGACTGGTTATTATGAAACTTAATATATTAGAAGTTTATTTTATTTAAAAATTAAAAAATATTTTTGTTTTAAGCGAAAAATTACGGTCATCGTTGCAGTTGTAAATTTTCATTGAAAATTTAATGGTTATTTTTACGTGAATGATATAGGTTTCTTGAGTAAAAATTATCGGATTATAAAAATATAAACTTTGGTATCAACTGGTTATCACTGCAACTGGAATAGTTAGCCGCAGTCGCAAAAACGTGTCGGGGAAAATGTGGCGAAAACGCACCTGCGCAAACACGTATTTATTTCTCATATGAGATATTCCCTATTTTGGGCTTATATTATAAAACAAAATTATTTTATAAAGCAAAAAAGTTTTTTTTATCTTAAATAAAAAAATCTACTTACCGGACAAAAAAGCTTCCGGATTGATTTAAAATTTATTCCTGACTATGATGGACAACTATAATAATATAAATTTTCATTTTTAATATAAATTTGAATTTCATTTGAAAAAATCACGGGCTACAGCTATAATAATATAAACTTTTAACATTTTGAACTCTAAAATAATAATGAAAAAATAACATTGAGTAAGAACAATTCCCGAAATTAATCGTTAGAACGTCCATTACTATTCACATTAATAATAGATGTTGAGTTATGAATACTAGTCAACTAATTGCTAGTTGAAAAGCCTTTCAACAGCACCGATCGTAACAATTATTCTTTGTATTTTATTTATAAATAAAACGAAACGCGAGTCAAAAGCACCCGGCGTACAAAGCTCTTTGTCGATGTTTTAAATAGAAGCCTACAGGTTTCCTTCGATGGAAAAATACATAGAAGGTAATTATTTTAAAGATATTGTTGAATAGACTTTGTTTTTTATGCGACATCAATGATTTCATTCTCTTCGTAATTTCTTTTTGTATTTTTATTGAATTATGTATTACCCGTAGTAAAAACGCCGAGCTTAAGAAAATTATTTTATTAATTTTTTTAGTGTAGTCACAGTAATATCTTACACACTACATGTTCAAAATATATTCACAAATTATATACATATATATTTTTCTGTTATGAAACCCATGACCAAAACGTATACCGATTTTCAATTTTCCATTCATCGTATCGTTGTCATGTAACTTGGTCTTTATACATTTCCTTCACATTCGCTAGATAGCGCTTCATTTCAAAGTAATACCGGACTTCCTAAACTGTTGCCTGTTAGTTATGCAAATAAACTGAGGTATGTAACACCTGGATGAATTCCAACTCATTCAATTGTAATTTTAGATGTTTCCAAATATCCAGCATAGTAAGGCACGCTACGTTGTGAAGTAACCAAGATTTACAGTTTACAACCTTTATAAATATTATAGCCTTTATAATTAGTGTATCATACTATTTGTATTTGGTGTATTATTAATTAAATTGTAGAAATAATATAACGGTTTTACACAACAATAAAACCGATATTATGTGCCGAGAGGGAAAACATACAGCATTATTATGAAGAAGCAGTGTGTACTTAGCCTTAGACACGCGATTGTCTGCATAGATTATAGAAATAGTAGTTGCAATGTTCACCACTAGTTGGCGCCACTATCAATACCAGCAAGGTGATGTAGGAAACGACATCATTGTCCAAGTCATAGTGTCTTCACCAGGAAGTACTTCCTGTAATGCTGTATGTTTTCCCTCTCGGCACATAATATCGGTTTTATTGTTGTGTAAAACCGTTATATTGATGTGCCTCCGGAAAACATACAGCATTATTATGAAGACGTGTTTGTTATCTGCTGGTGAAACTAAAAAAAAACACAACGCTATGATGACTTTTAACAAAATGAAAATTTTTAACATTAAAATTAGCCCAATTTGAAATTTAATTAACCAATTAAAAACATAAATATAATATACTAACATGTAGTATGGGATACAAGTTAATGTAATAACTTTTTAAATCCGGAATAACGGATTTGTTAATTTATGTAATATAAAATTGATGAATAGAGATTAATCATTATATTGAAAATCTAATTTCGATTTCATTCCGATTAATTGAAATCTAGATAGTTCTATTTTATAAAGGTTATTGCTTAGAAAACTTAAGAAAATCTAAATTTTTCTAGTGACAAAATTTCATCTATTGATTGATTTTCTATGAACCCAACAAAAGTCGGCGTAGACTTTCATCCCGGAGAAGCATTAATCCACTTACCATGAGAACACTACGCACCCGGTTTCCATCTTATATGCGATACAGCTTCATATATTATTATTAATTGAATTAATAGATTATTCGAATTATTAATTTCATTTCTTACTATTATTATTAAGTAAAAATGGAATTAAATTTATTGGATTAATATTTTTGTAACGATTAAAAAAAATACAAAATAATATATTTTCGTTCATAAACTTTATACCAAGTACATATGACTTA